>JAECUM010005504.1:0-96304 GCA_016617855.1 Megalonaias nervosa
CCCGGGGACCGGGCCGATAAGGGGACCCGGACCGAACAACACTTTTTAATTTAATACAAGAAAGAATTTGTTTGAACAAGAACTAGGAGAGGCCCGGGTGTTTCTTACCCCAGGGCCCGTGATCGCTCTCCACAGCCCTGCTAGGGCGGACAACGCTAGTATAGTACCTTTCTCAGCGAGTCGCGAAGGCGACCAACCGCCACTGTAGTATGTTTCTTAGGAACTCGCCAAGGTGGTTAACCGTCAGTACATTGCCTTGTGCAGGGACACACCTGTGCGACCAAGCGCCAGTAGAGTGCCTTTCTCTGGGACCCTCCAGGATGGTCAACCGCCAGTGTAGTGCGTTTCTCAGGGACACATCAGGACAGTCAGCCGCCAGTATAATGCCTTTCTCTGGGACACGCCAGGATAGTCTACCGCCAGTGTAGTACCTTTCTCAGGGGTTACCGGACACACCAGGTCGGTCAATCGTCAGTGGTGTGCCTTGTTCAGGGACACACAAGGGCGGGCAACCGCCAGTCATGTGGGAATATTACCCCTCGCCCCCCCAAAAAAAATTGGCGAAATGGGCCATCACAACTTCTTGCAAACGAATGTTTTGTTTAATTAGTTATTTTGTTAAATGTTACATTTTTGTGTTACATATTTTCAAAGAACGGATAGAGAATATGCTAGCTAACTTTAACGTTTCATATTTTTACAAGCACGCACGAGCATTCAGTATCATATGCTTTCACTGAGGATTTCCGTTCATTCCATTTCCATCCAGTCACAGTGAAGGACTGGGGGTGGGGGTGAATGAGGTGTTGAATTTATCTAGTATTTACTGGGGAGGTCTAAAAACGAGCTGGGTATTATTTTTAACCATTGTAATGTGTTTTTAAATGCCATCCATTCCAAAATATGCTTAAGACAGCAGTTCTACAATAAAATCGGAATGCACAATACTAATTTTGTATCATCTATTAATTGCTGTTTGGTTTAGTATCGAACATGTAATTTAGTGCTAAGGAGTAAAGTGACATGTCCATGACGATACCACTGTATTCTAAACTGGTTGGTGGTAGGCTTCGGACCCCACCCTTTCAGGCGCGAGTCCGGCACGCTAACCAGTAAACAATAAACCACCAGGGTTTGTGTGCTTCCAGATAAGGTCTGTTACAACATGCAGGCGGGCGCATCGGGAGAATTCTAAATCACAGGGCACGCAGGCAAGTACATATTAATAAGGCCATATTACCGAGAGGTGCAGCTATCATGCAGCGTTAACAGCATTTTATCACCTAGCTTTTGGCAGAACCAGACAAAATTCTAATCATATCAACGTGATATTTTCCTGACGAATGAAGCTTATTCAGGCTGTGGTGGTGTTCCTTTATGATATTTGAGGGGCTTAGATTTGTTGGGGGTGGGTGGGTGGGGTGGGTTGGCATATTTTCCAGCTCATTTGCTTGTTTGTTGTTTCTGTATTCAAATTTCTGCCTCTGACAAGCCTTCGTAACATTAATACATAGCAATTCCCTTCCCTCCTCCTATCGATTGCTCATATGTTTTAGATCTTTGTTTAATGTGTTGCAGAACTTCAAATGAAAACTATTGCTGAAAGCAGTTTAACAGTGTACGACTGAATTAGATAGAAAAAGGTCTAAGAGGACTCTTTAAGAAACAATGGCCATTTGAATTATAAAATTTTTACTTTGGTTACTTATGTATGTTTGGAAATAGTATACCAGATTGTAATTAGAACATCACTGAAATTCCGGGGACTTACATTCAAATTAAAACAGTACATTGTGTAACACTGCGTTTATCTGAGTGCGTGGAATAAAACTACCAAACCAGTAATAGGAACAATACAGAGATCACTCCAAAACGCATGTAACCCAAGGAATTTATTTTATATTTTTTATGTTTAGAATTTGGTGAAGAAACTACATATATGCATGCCAAATGTCGATTTTTCCTCTTCTAAATGACTTTAAAAGGCGTGAAATTTAAAATACAGGGTATTTTTCGATTTGATCTGTGTCACGTGTTCTTAGCAAAATTGTTCTATCCAATATGATGACTGATTCAAAACCAATTAGGTTAAGAGCATGATATGATTATTTGACCTTTGTGCACGCTCTTCTATAATAAACTAAATTTTATTTCATTAATTTTTTGACGAAGATAAAAATTATTACATGATCAGTTGATGAATACATTAAATATTTTTTAAATAAGGAGGATTTGAAGAAAGGTCATTTGTCATTATTACCGGACTTTGCGAAAAAAATAATTAAGATAACAAAATTATAAAAGGAAATGCAATCAAAGGCACGAAATAATCATGATCTATATCCCTTTAGCAACGTATTCTGTATTCTTGCATGGTTTGAAACGTTTCAGATGCACAACAAATATAATTATGACTTTTCCATTAAATATTGATCAAACTATTTAATATTAAACAAGAATAACAATCCGAAATTGTTTTTTGTCTACCTGCGATTATGTCGCTGCGGATTTAACAACTGTGACCTTGACCTCTGACCTTTTGATGACTCCATTCCTTTCCTATTATGTGATAAATATGATAACAGAATATCTATCCCCATCATGAGTAGTTTGCCAAGTGACGATGACATCAGCCATCTGGATTTATCATCCGGAAGGATAAGCTTTGTATACTGGTGAATCTGGTTAGAAATATAACGTCTATCCAAAGACACGCAGTATAACTTCTTTCCACACAGAATATAAGAAACTGACCATCTTTACATTGTCGAATATAAGTTTATCGACGTCAAACAAAGCCGTGTACTACCAAATCTAAAAGATGTAACCAGTCACCCACCTAAACTGTGAATAATTGCTTCCTGTGACTTTGACCTTCGAGTTCCATGTCCGTCAGTCTCAAAAACATTTCCTCCCCCTTGATGCACTTGTGGGCAACGTCTGGTAACAATCCGCTGGTGAAAACAGGATATATTGCTCTGGAATAAAATAAACATTATGAGTTAAATGAAAAGCTCGAAGTTATCATGTCATAGAAGTAATAAGATAATGGATGCTACTTTGGAAATGAAAAAGTAATTGGAATATATACACACGCGCACTTTGTTGAAGAAAATTGTTTGAAATAAATAACAAAGGCAACAAATAACAATATACACAACAATACTTTTTCACCGCACTATATATATTTTTGAAGAAAAAAATAATGAAATGCTAATATTTAAAAACGTTCTTTAACAAATAACCAAATATGAATTGAAGCAAAATTTTAATTCAAACAATTCTATAATAGCTGAAGAGGTCAAAAGGAAATATTACAATAAGCTGGAAGATCGCATTGCTCAGTGTTAACGATGCAAGGAATATGGGTCTATTAGCAGTTTTCTTTTGTCGCAATCTTTTATTGAACGAGCATTAGAGGAGGAACCGTTTAATTGTGAACGTGATAAAGCAGTAACATTTTATGCCTTTAAAGAGCGTACGAAATCAAATCAACGCAAAAGGTGTATGAGGAAAAGAAAATTGCAGCAATCTGTAACACTTCTTCCAACATTTGTTTAAATTGACGCATTGGTCGGAGCTCTACCAAGCAGACATCAAGTAACATTTTATTATTATTATTATTCCTCGTACATAGGTAGCATTAGGTTGGAGGACCATCCCAATGACTACCTCAAAATTCGTTATAAATGTACGTTACTATACAGTGAATATTAGTTAACACTAAAACATCGTATTATATTATAACTGTAATCCCAATACAGAATTTAATATTGGCTACTTTATAGGGAAGAGAAAAAGAAAGAGGGAGACAAATGTGTCCACAGTCTCTTAAGGAGAGAGAGAGAGAGAGAGAGAGAGAGAGAGAGAGGACAAATATATTTATTGAAACCATTTTCTATATGTACAATATATACACACATAAAAGTATACATACATACAAGTATACATACATACATACATACATACATACATACATACATACATGCACGCGTATACATAACCATACATAAATATGCGTGTTACCATTAGATTCGACATTCACGTCTTATTACAATATTTTTGCAGCAATTATTTTCTTTTACGCATTTGACAATAGTTATATTGTTATAAGTTGAAATAATTTTTTGTCTTGTTACGAATCTCCTAAAACAAATACACAGATTAAGAGACAAATATTACTTTAACAATTTACTCCATTAACACCTTTGAAATTACCCTACTTTATAGATGTGTATATATAACTACTAAAGTTTGATTTTGCTTTGATTTTTTAATATACCAACAAAAGAATTAAATAAATGAGGCCGTACCTCCATCAATGCACACATGCTTAATGTCATATATGGACATATCTGATCTTTTTTTTCAATGCGCAGTTGATATATGCATAATATTTGTCTGTCGTGGAATACAAATTAATTTCTTTTTAAATGGGTCATGTTCGGTGTTTATATATATATATATATATATATATATATATATATATATATATATATATATATATATATCGTTTCAATTGGTAAACAAAAAAAAAAAAAAAAAAAAATAAAACGATTTAACACTGTATCTCTTTTGTTTTGGTTTACTATGACAAAAATAAATTCTCGTTTTGAAATTTTAAAATTGTGCAGATGATTACACTTACTCCTAATCCACCCAAAAAAACTGGTAAGTAACTACTCAGTTTTGGTACAACTCCCAAAAAGATGAGATAAAGTCTGTAAGGAGTCATTACATAAATTGCACATGCTCGTAGGGACTTTTCAAATTTTGTTAAAAAAATGCAGTTGTTGGTAAGATACTATGCGCTATTTTGGAACCATCTCAGTCTCGGAAACTTAGTTAATTTAAAGACAAGAAAATATATTTATCCAAATTACTCTCATCTATTAACTCGTATTCTTGATTCCTTTCCAGTAGTGATGTTGGTCTTGAAGTATTAACTTTAAATTTATTATTAATTCTTTTACAGCTCTTTTTTTTCCCTTAAAGAACAAAATAAAAGATTTATGCAAAACAGGGACATATATATTAGAATTAATGTTTATATGATGCTTGCTAGAAAAGAGACTGTACGCCTATGAACATTCTTTGAAACTCTAGAATGTTGACATGCATTCTAAGCTTATTATAAAAATCATCTGCATTATTCCATGAACCGTTTTCATTTACTAAATCGTTTAACCTACATACAAAGTTCCCTTTTTCACCTAGTGCATTTACATAACACTTGAATTTACAACTTTATTATTAGGATTCCTCCATATTGGAGTTTTAAGAAAATCCTCCGAGTTTTGTGTAGTCAGTTTATTATTTAATTCAATATTCAGCATAAACTAAAAATTGCCGAAAATATATCATCCCATACAAATACAGACTGCCACATTAAATACGCCTGGTTCCAAGCGAAAATCGATCCGTGCGAGATATGGTTGTCATATGCCTTGCTTCCATAAACCCACTGAAGCAAGCTAAGGTCGATAAACGGCTACGCTCCTTTATCACCCGTGGTCGTCATTATAGAGATCAAGTAAAACAAAATGTAATAATCTCCTACATGACAATGAAAGCACTCATTTTATCGGTCGACAAGTGACTGTGCTAGTTGAAACAGCGTGAAGGTCATGTTGAGTTGCAGTGTGACACACTAAGCAGGTTTTGTATAACGATGAAATCGGACAGAGGTGACAAAGACGCGAAGCAGATTATCGTCCGTGGCTTGTGTTGAGCCATTAACCGACTTCTGAACAAAAACGTAACCAAAGTTATTCGAACGCGACATCAGTTCACAGTGACCACTTTTAATATTACATTGTTGGTCACACCAACACACATTCAGCCTAAAAATGTGCATGACACTGCAGCCGGTTTGTGCAGTGGAAACTTACTTATTCGCACCATTTCACCACACTCATTGAAGGTGAAACATAAGTCACACTGACTTACTCTTAGTGAAAGGCTGTTGCACTTACCAAAAAGCATCCACACAAAATTGCAATTGATAATTTCGACATGACATCATCACTGGCATTCACCCCTAAACACCGCAATATCACTCTTTCGAGTAGGTGACTGACTCGGGTTTTATCTTTTTAGACCTTTGTCTTTGGTGGTAAAACATCCTTCTAGTCTGCTATTTTTGTTTGAAAAAAAACAAATAACATGTTGAAATGCTTTCCCAAGACTTTCGAAGATTCCTTATGAGAAATTTTATGATGACGAAATTGGACACTTATAAGGCAGGATGAAGGATAAGACCCGAGTAAACCACATGTTTTACCCTACCGGAACCAGGCATAGCGTAGAGCGTATGTTGAAATTATCAATACCCGGCATGCCGAAATTGAAATTTCAGTTAGGGGATTCTAAAAGGTAGGGCAAGGGTAAACGTATTATTTTGAGTTCTTTCATATTCTTGGCAAGTCATCGATATGTCGTAGCCCTAAAGATTCAACAAAGGTGGTAATATGAAATTTCAGTTAGGGGATTCTAAAAGGTAGGGCAAGGGTAAACGTACTATTTTGAGTTCTTTCATGTTCTTGGCAAGTCATCGATATGTCGTAGACCTAAAAATTAAACAAAGGCGGTAATAAATATGACCTAGTACGGATTTCTTAACCACAAATAACTTAATAAGCTGTAATGCAGTCATATGTGTCTGTGGTGAGTCGATGCAAAGGCTGTCAGAAAAGTAGGTAAGGCTTTACACTCCCTTTACGTCAAAATATTTACTACTGAGCCTAAAATATCGTGATTTTCCGATTACTTAAGGATGAGTGAAGATGAATAATCCACGTGATCTTGACATTTCGCGGGGGAGAGATAAAGTATGTAATAAATTAACTCGTTTTGATCTCAACTAATGACGTATATCGACCCAATCATCAGTCCCATATTACAGACAGACATTGTATGCGTATGTAGAATTAAACTGTAGATCGGCACAATCTTGGCAATACAGTGTCACTAAAAATGTTTGTTGTAAATGTGTAAAGTTGTAAAATTTCTAAAATCTGTTGTAACATAAACTCTTCAGAATAAAAGTAAGCCTGTACTCCTACGAGATAAAAGGTAAGGATGTAAACATTATTTCAGATGTATATTAAAAAAACAGCAACAACAACAGATAAAAGTTACAAAAGTAAAACACTTAAAGTGTAAGGTCTATGTTTATTGCATAAACCATATTCTTGCTGGAACGTTATAATTTATATGCCCTCGAAAACTTCTTAATTGTTTGACATACCCTCACAACGAGTAAGCAGTTGCACTCGACAAGAATGTATTTTACTCGGAGTGGACACTAGTATGAGATGTAGTCTGGGATGTGTGTGTATATATATATATATATATATATATATATATATATATATATATATATATAGAGAGAGAGAGAGAGAGAGAGAGAGAGAGAGAGAGAGAGATAAGTAGATAGATCTTGGAGGATGGATGTATAGATAAACGGAAAGAGATATTCAATAAATTTCATCTTTCCAAATGATCCCGACATTGTTTGAGCAAATAATATTAATAATGGGTAAGAACACAAACAAATTGACACGTTATTAAATTTGAGAATACGTTCTGGATATAATTTTAACACTGAGGTCGGCTTCTGAAACATAAATCTATATTTCTAATCTCTCATCTCTTCTACAGACCAGTAGGATTGCTCCGGTGTCCTTACTGGTTAAAGCGTCCGCCTCGAATGCGGGAGGTCGCGCATTAGAACCCCGTCTGAATCATACCAAAGACTTATAAAAATGGTACTAGCAGCTGCCTCGATTGGTTCTCAGCACTAAGAGGTTAGTGTTTGGACTGGTCGGCCTGGTGTCAGGATACTGTGACTGGGTGGGACATGATGCTACATGTGTGTGGCATGATGCCCCAGCGCTTGACATCACTATAAACTGCCACACTGCCGACATCGTAGCGATATAACTGAAAAATTGTTAAAGCTACGTTAAAAATGCAAATCACACACACACACACACACACACACACACACACACTAAGAAGGTATTGTGTTTGGCGCATTCGCTTTCAAATGACCTGCATTGCGCTTGTACAGGAAAGATTTGCTAAACGTTTTCATTGCCCCTGCATCTTTACTTTTGAAATGTACAGCCATTTGCATAACTTTCTTCATTTTCTAGCGGATTCTGCTTCTTTGCATTTCAACAGTGAACTGCACCGGTCATTTGACATGGTGCAGATAATGTTTATGTTTAATCGTTACATTTTCAACTGATCTTCAACATTGTAAGCACGGATGAATCAATTATTATCGATTTTCGTGTCTTACAATAAATTAGTTTGCTTATTGAATTGGAAGGGTTTTGAAACATGTTTATTTCATTAAAAAAGTCTGAAATGTTCTCAACGTGTTTCAGTGCAGGAATCAATTTGAACATACAAGTAGAAGAAATAAGGTTAAGAAATAACTAATGCTATTTTTGATATCTCCCCATGTCAAATTCCACTGCCATTGGTATTACATTCTGTCCCAGCACCACCACCATTCTCACGTCCGCGACTCATGGACTGTAACTCTAAATCCGTTACATTTTTGGGGTCACCCTGCTGTGAACATATGCATATAGCGTGGATAAAATAATATTTTAAAAAAGGTGTCTTTAATTGCAGTTTGGTGTATATTTTATATTTGTACCCCTCTCGGGGACTTCAGAAGAGGGACCCAAATTTCTTGAAGATGGTTACCATGTGGGTAATCTATATGCCGTGGGTGTGGGATAAATTACATCCAGCGGTTTCGGAGGAGTCACGGAATGACGGATGGGCGGACGTACAGATGAAGGGTATCACAGTATCTCCTATGAACTCTTGTTCTCGAGCAGTTTTTCAGGCGGAAACTGAACGTCTGTTCAAAATTAAAAATGAGGCAAACCGCTTGTTGGTACAATTTTATTGTGAATATTTCTCATTCTGGTTTTGTTCAGATATAGATTTCATGACTGATTACCGTAACTGCGAAACCTATGAAATGCAATTAACACGATACAATCCTTACGCGTGTCGTGGATTACAGTTTCTGTGTCTGTGTGTGTGTGTGTGTGTGTGTGTGTGTGTGTGAGAGAGAGAGAGAGAGAGAGAGAGAGAGAGAGAGAGAGAGAAAACAAGCATTGAGTACTGCCAAAGCATATACTTTTGTTGAGCACCCTTTCTCATCCAGATAATTTGCTTGGCGACAGTTATTTCCATTTGATTGAATATTAACCCTTGACATCTGAGAAATGTCAAATCGTCACATTCTTCTGTAATTGCAGGCATTTACTGCAGCATAAAATAATATAGTCATTGTGATATTTTAGCTTCCACGCATCCATAACATATTATCGCAGCAAGTATTGGTTTCTCAACATTACACGCCCATGATTTCTACATTTTCCTCCTTACCTTATTCTGGTAAATGTTCCATTCCCTTGTATGGGTCTTAATTCGCATATTCCTTTTTATTTTAGTTTTATTCATTCATACTAAATTCAGATCTTCCTGATCATATCTCCTTGTCGTTAATTAATTGTCGTCCACTGACATTACGAGCAGTTTGAAAATTGTATAGGCCTAAACACCCCCCCCACACACGTGCGTGCGTGCGTGCGCACATTAATAAATAAAAAGATTTTACTCTGTAATCTAACCTTGTGCATATAAGCTGATTTTGGAATGAAAAAAGTGAGGTCACAGTTCAAGTGACTCTCAAAATCAAATTTGAAAATATGCTAAAATAGATATTAACATTAAAAATAAAATAGCTTCCTCATGGTGTGAATAGGATTATTCGTCTCCATAACTGTCTTACGTGAGTGTTATATATTTCTTGCTCTGTTCATAAGATGACTATATCAGATCAGCTCTTCAAATGATGTACGTTATAAATTACATTCGTCTAAACATGTGTATTTTTTATATTTTTTAATACACATTTCGTTCTGGTTCGGTTTGTTTATCGGAGAAAAATGTGAGATGCGGTAAAGCTAATGTTGTCGTCTTGGCGGCAACGTCAATACATTGTTAACATGTTGTTGTTTTTGTTGTGCAAGCCAATGTTAAAGCTTATGTGCATCTCTATAACACCGAAAACTGCGAGACAGCATTCAGCCAAATTCTTGTAGCAGTTATTCGTTGGTTTTTCATAAATGTTGATAGTGATGTGGACATAATTTAGATGAAGCGATTGGCCGCTTTATTTCCTGAAAGTTGTTGAAAGCATCACCTGTATGATCAAGGTCGTAACCTAATATCACTCTTTATAAATGAAAAATACATTGTTAAATTACATGAATGGGGTTACCGTAGCTATAGAAGTCTATTCTTAAATGGATGAGATCAAATGCATAGACATTTTCAGAAGAATTGTTAGATCCAGAATATTGGGGACTTGAAACTTGCATAAAAAAAAAGATATACTTAAAAATCATTTTGAACAAATTGCAAATAATTTCTGTATTAATTGACCATATGCATATACAAGTTCCTAGTTCTTTAAAATTCTTTATGGTGAAAGGTTTTCCTTTTCAACCATGAACTTAAAAATACTTTTTCACTGATCATTGCAACTTTTACTTACAACCTTACTTACATCGAAACGAAAGCTTACAAAGTTTGCAGGAATATTTTAAAGAAACGTCTTCTGAGTTCAAACGTGTCTGCAGTTAAATGATACAATTGATCGCAAAATTTAGTTTCGGACTGGCTTTAAAATCCACAGGACTGTACAGTTTAGTTACTTAAAACATGTTACATTTTTTGGAGTGTTTAAAACCGAGAATACTAAATAAACAAGTCTAGTATACGAGGTTTTATGCAAAAATTGGTTATTTGACGGCTTTAATTTGTGTGCGTGTCTTTGGTGGGTAAACTAGAAAAGTCGTATTGCTAGACCTAATAACAAACGCCATTTGGCTGGACTTGGTAATGCAAGAGAATCAACTCGTGTAGATTCGTTGTATGGGAGGTAATCCAGGATAACAAGTCAGTGCCCTTTAAGTTGAACATATTACGGCACGATATTACCTTGTAACGCGAGTTGTTCGTAAAAAATGTAACGTGTCAAAATGAATATTTATGTGATAGATCTGTCATGCATTGAATGGTACAATATTCTCAACATATCACCAACAAAATAAATGTATAATGCTACCAATTTGTGATACTTTCATTACCAATTGATAGGAACTACTATCTTTGCATGAAAATTGTGAACCGGAAATACAAGAAGCATCGAGGAAAATAGAATCTAATAGAAAATTATCGAAATATAACCTCAGGGTACAGCAGATTTGCAATAGTTGATAATAAAAATATTTTATATCAGTCTAGTCCTACAGCTCTATTGTGACAGCGGGGATGTAGCTCAGCGGTAGAGCGTTCGCCATGAACAGTTCAAGACCCGGCATCTCCAGTAGATTTTTTTTTTAAAAATCTTTTTTAAGAACTTTGTTTTTCTTCCACAGTTTTACATGAAAAATGTTCAGAAGTCTGCCCCAACATTAATTCATTGAATCTTTTTCTTTAAAAAAAAACTCCAATAAACTACCGTCTATCGAGGACCATTTTCTTAAAGGCTTGCGGTAATTCGTTACAGATGGGTTAAGTGTTACTGCGGTTATGGTAACTAAAGTTGTTTTGCTCTTAGAAGGGTTTCGATTTACACCTCACGTTTTTCTTGTCACGCAGACGATACTTCTGTTCAGAGAGAGAGAGAGAGAGAGAGAGAGAGAGAGAGAGAAATGAAATCATGATGAAAGACTAATGATAATTTTAATTTTGTAGCTTAAAATTGCAAGTGATATCAATAATGTTATGATATAATTTATTGAAAGTACTTAAATATCATTCAAATACACGCATTGTGAAATGTACACTCTGGGGAAAAAGATTAATTGATTGATTGTACTTTTACAGAGCACCAGCACTGTTAGGCTATTTAGGGTAAAAAGAAACAAACGAAAAAGATCAGTGTAAGATTGGACATATATTTATACACATTTTCATTGTGTTATCTTGAAATTCTAGGTCGCACGCATTTGTCTGTCCTTAAGATTCCAATAAAACAAGCTGCATTGTACTCTATAATATAGATCCACATCTTCAGGGACTTCAGTAAGATCTTGATGGATCACTACGCTACATAGTGTACAATGAAAAACAAAATGTTGACATACTTGTACGTACGATGTAGATAAACAAAGTATGTCTAACACTAAAGATGGTTTAATCTATATTTAAATTTAATTCATTGAAATGGACAATTCAAGTCTTGAAAACGTATATCCACTTTATATGTAGGCTACTCTGTTGTGCAATCTATTATTTACACGGTGTAAGTCACACGAAATTTCCTCCGGGTGTTTTCATGTGTGTGTGTGTGTGTGTGTGTGTGTGTGTGTGTGTGTGTGTGTGCGAGCGTATGGCTATCTTCCTTTCTCTCCATAAAGATAAAATATGATTTTGCATGTAATGTAGAACTATTTTAAATGACTGAACAATACCAACTTCCATTTCCTTGGCATAAAGATGAAAATTTACAATAAGGGCATTGCACCATTCTGTGTCTGTCTATGAAGAATCTTTGAAACAATTTTGTGCAAATTTACACTGGAATAAAGGAATTAGGGCGAGTCTTCGTGAAACATGCAGAGACGAAAAATGAGCATGGTACATGCCACTAGAATCGTATTAAGCATAATTCATTAAGAGCTGGCAGTAGAAGATGTAGAACACGCTCTCTCACTGTATTGCCTTAATAACGAAACAATGAGGGTTGAGCAACAAATTCTCCAACTTATGTACAACTCTTCCCTCCCAAGATAAAAAGACCCCACACTTAACATAATGGATGAAAGAGAGTAAGAAAGAACATAGAAGAATATGCATGATACAGAGCGCTTTAGACGACTCAGTCACCCGTGGCCCTCAAAATTAAATCAACATACGAATCAAGTCTGACATACTAAAGTTATCAACAGGCACATATGAACCAAAAAGGGCAAAAATTAAGCCATCAATAGACACATATGAACCAAAAAGGACAAACATTAAGTCATGAATATCACATATGAACCAAAAAGGACAAAAATTAAGTCATCAGTAGACACATATGATCCAAAAAGGACAAAATTAAGTCATCGATAGACACATACGAATCAAGCCAGACAAAACTAAGTTATCAACATATGTATATGGATGAAGACAGAGAAATGAAGTAATCACTCTACACATATATGAATCAAGTCAGACAGAATTAAGTAACCATCATACACATATAAATCAAGCTGAACTTCGGGTAGCCAGATAACATAAAAAAAAAACAACTTAGTTCAATTTCAACATGATATAACGTATTACGTGCAATATTCAATTCAACTATTTAGTTATCGTGTGCAGTGAATGCCTAGCCATTTAACAGCGTCATCATCAGCAAGGTGCAGAGCCTGCAGTCCACCAGGAAACTTTGCCAGAGGACACTTGTTCACAATGTATGACATAGCTACAGGAAGAGGCAGTGGCCTGGCCCCATCGGACTAGGTTAACTGCACAACGACCCTGTCCTGTCCGGAAACGGTTCAGGGTGGTCCACAGATGTGGAAGGTTGAAGCCAGGAGGGCAGACAGATGACTGAGCTACGAGGGAGTGGTTTACAAAATCTGTTGAATACCACTCATCATTCCATGCCTAAATAACTGTCATATCCTCCGGCAACGGACTTGACCAGATTGGATGTCTCGAAGCCAAGCGGACTGCTGAATGTCAGGTGATGCCCTTGTACAGTGAAAGTTTCTCACTGGGATAAACCCTAGCCAGTAGGTTTGTGGTTGCTTCCTGGCGACGGATGTGTGGAATTGAACTATACATAAGCAACTGTCCAAGTCAGCAGCGTCATCTAAATGTCGCTGGTTCGATACCTGCCCAGACCAACCTGGGTAGGGTGCCTCTGTGTGTTCTTGGGAAAGGCGCTTCCCAATTCCTCGGCATGACAAAGACAATCATGTCATAAAATTACCGTTGAAAAGCATCAAAACGAAATAAGCATAATTATTATGAACTGAAAAATATATTAAATTATTGTATACTCATGCTATGTTGCAGAAAATACTATGAGAATATATGTCAATATCAAGGAACATACATGGAAAAATAAAAAAAAAAAATCTGTAAGTTGAAGATTGTGTGAGAGTATAGGCTTGTTTGTCTGTCAGTCAGGTAAGTTTACTGCATTTTAAAAGTCATGCACTCATTGTTAATTGCTAATGGAACTTGACTATTTAACGGGGAGGGGGTGCTAAGTATAATGCTCATTGGAGGACAGTTAGCAAGTTAGGGTCAAGTACACAGAAGTCAATAATCATATACACAGGCCTAATCAACAAAATTCAATAGTAATCCTCAAAGGATGTGTTTAGATGATGTTGATATTGTTGATGTCCGAACAGAAAAGCCAGATGGTCTTGATCTATATCATCCTTTCGACTTGAGATTTTCTTTTTGGTAGGTCTTATTCCTTTCGAAGAAAATTATCCAGTCTCTTGTCCAAGACGAATCAATTATTCATCTGAACACAGGAGATAAGGACGAACCTGCACGTCATCGTAATGAATGCAATTCTTACCCCGAAATTCAGCCAAAACTGAACAACAAACTGGACGATCGGGATGGATTTTGCTTATAAGGCAATCTTTTGAAACAGTTACGAACTATAAAGGGAATCATAACAATCTTCATTAATGAAGGACTTAACCGAGCTCCTCCTGGACTGTCGGACGCTGGAGTCAACCATCAGATCTCCGTTTACGACACCATATGACTGACTTTCCCGATGCTCTCTTCCCATGGCAGATGAATCGTCAGAAACATTTCTAGCCAATTCATAATTCAAACCTTGCGACACACCTTGACTTTTCAAGACTGCTGAACCAAAAATAAGAAAGAAAAGAGAAGAATAAACAATAAAAATTGGACCTTACAGCGCGTTTTCAAAATTTTCCACAAGTTTTGCATATCAGCTATTGCTAAATATTTCTTGTTTAATTGTCACTTAAGAAAAGTAAGTACAACGGACTTCCTGGTTTGTGCATATAGGAAGCACAAAAGAGCCGAGATCTTGCCTGAGATCACTTTCTTAAACTTGATATCCCCTTCAAGCCAGATTCAAGATCTGTTGCTAAGGTCGTCCGGGTTAGTGGGATGCTTTCAGTCAGATTTGGTCTAAATAAGATAAGTCCGATTAATGTTCTTTTTTTATTCTAGTTCTAGCATCGGCCACCATATATATTATTGAAGATGTATATTATTTGCAGCATACTCAAAGCACCCTGTACATGAATGGTCTCTGTACAACTTGGTAAAATTCTACGTTTGACTTTAAAAATATTAATAGTTTTAGTAATGTATCCATTTTGGATACCGGCTCTGCATCCATTCTTCTAATTTGAAAGTTTGTGATATACTGACATTTTCTTTCAAATCTGGTGAAAATCTATGCAGAAAAAGTTTTGGATTATGGATCCGCATCATTTGTGCAAGAATGCTTTCAGTTCAATTTGGTTATTTATTTTGCTAGGACTTTTACTTTGCTTAGAAATGTTTAGAGAGTGTTGATAGCGTCACGGAATATTCAACTTTGTACCAACATATATGTTTCCTGTCAAATTTTGTTCAATTTGGTGAGCTGCAAATGAAAAAAACGGACGGACAGACTGAAGGCGCATTCTTTACGTCAAACATAAAACCTGCACGACTACACATATTTATTCCAGAAACGTATGAAGAGTTGATATTAACTAATTTTGACTGACAGCACACGATACATGGTCTCAAGCCAGATGAAAATCTAATGAGTTAAAGATATTTCACTAAACTAATTCTTTAGTCATCTATTTAATAAATGATATATGTAAAATCATTTATTAATGAACCGACACATAAGAATAAATAATTATTTCTCTTTTCATTATACCAAAATGAAGGGAAAGGGATTAAATTGCAAATACCAGCACTTTGTAACTCGATGGAACGTGGAGCAGTTAATTCGCTCTTAAAGTCACGGCTTCCTCGTTCAGCGCTGAAGTCAGTACAATGAGTCTCCATAGCTGTTTTTCTGTTGACCTTCGCGTATAATGTCGATGGTTCGTCTCTTGATGACGACTTCTTGTGTACTTTTTTATGCCATAAAATAGAATCATCAGTCATAACTCTTCCCTTGTTTTGCTTGGTTACAACGGGATCCAGTGCTTGTGCTCGTGATGTCTTGCAAGTGCCCTGAACCGCGTAATCATATTCAAATGAAGGGCCCGCAATACTTTCGGTCGAACTGAGATATGGTTCAGCCGACCGACATTCATCTTTCAGTTTTACACATTTATGAGTAGAGTTGTATCCATGAGTAGTTTCCGACTGAAAATTTTCAGCCGACGATACACTGGAATGCATCTGCAGTTTGCTTGTAGTTCTCGTTGGTGATTTTGAGTTTAACCCTCGTGCGTAATAATGTTTCTCGTTTGGTTTGACTTTGCCATGACCTCTACTGTTTGTGAAATCGGTCGGATCATCTACATTGTTGATTTTCGTCAAATTCATTGCAGACTCTTCGGAAGAAGTTGCTTCCTCGAAATTCCTGGACCTATTACGAGAACTGTTGGCGGTATTGGGACTTCCATTCCTGTGAGTGAGATTGTTAGTCGTTGTCTTTTGTGCTGAAACTGATTAAAGATAAAAAGTTATGGAGAATTTCATATATAAAAGTTTAATGAACACAGCTTGGTAATTTCAAACTTTCGACTGCAGTTGAAAAGAAAAAATTAAAATATTTTTACACAGACGATGAAAGTTATGGTTTAATCAACTTACTAATGAGCAGTGCTATTTAATTTTGTCTCGTTTTCTTGTGGTTTATTATACAAATCGTTATTTTTTAAATCAGCCATTGCTATGCAAAATATATATTATTAACTCGTTTTAATGCTAATATTTTCAAAAGTTCTTCTCGTTGTTTTCCACTAGCAGAAGTCAGAAACCGTCGGGTTCTCAGAGCTTAGTTAGCCATTTTCTCTATCATAGGGATGAGGGTGTAGAGGTGAGTTTTTCGGCCTGACACTTTACTCCCGTTTTCGCAGCAAGATATAATGTATCATGTGCTGATGTGCCCTTAAGAGCATTCAGTGAGTCAATCAATAGGAAGCTGGTACCAGATTGTTTATATTAGATGGAAAAATATCTGAGATATAGGTTTCAGATGATAAACTTGTATACCTGCTATCAATAGTGTATGATGTTTCATCCATGGAAAGACATTTGGGAATTTTATTTGAATATTTACTTTTTCTTTTCCTGATAAGGAATAAACACTTGAATGGGACCCCTAACCAATATTTCATACTATTGTATTCGCACACCCAACCGTTTGTTTCAACACTATACCGATTTGATTAATGAAGAATATCAACGATATAAAAAAATGTACAGAACTTGGTCATTTGATTCATCAATTTATAATATCTAACCTTGTTGTCACCAAAGGGGTCCCTGACACTTTCAGTTTATCAAACCAAACGGATGCGCTTGATGTAAATAAGCTTACAGAAAGCTCATTGTCTTTTTCTGGTTTCTAGAAAAAACTTTATCGTCTGAGTCCAATTTTTGCCCTGTCTAGTTTAATATTTCTAAAACAAATGGAATAAATAACAAAAGAGGAACACTTACACGTGTTCAAAGAGATGTATTTCCACAATTTATGGAATTATTGAGATTATCGAAGACGGTGAACTATATCACAGCTGTTGCGTGCAAAATATAGACTCTCCTATATTTGTGACCTTGTTACAATAGAAACTTCCGTTTGATTCGAAACGCTGAAAAGCTGACAGTGTTTGGGACCCTCTGGCTGCAAACAAGTTAAAATTATAAATTAATGAATGAAATTCATAAGTTTTGGGCATTTCGTTTAACATCTTTAACGTCTTTTGTTTTTAAAATCGATAGGGGATACAAGCTAATAGTAGGGTGTGCAAACATTATACCTTTTGTTTGTCGAAGCTTCCCCACGGTCATGATAGCCAGGAAAGCAGCCACAAGTACGACCAGTACTGAAGAGACTAGAAGCCATATTGTCTTCTCTGCAAGGGAATAATGTGTTCTGATATTGCAAACAGGCTACCTAAGATCGATGAAAGATATATAGGAATATACACATATCTACCTACTGAGTGAGATGCTTACCTACATAATACTTACATGCAGATAGATAGATAGATAGATAGATAGATAGATAGATAGATAGATAGAATTAAAATTATTCTTTGTATAAGAAAAGTTTTACATATGTTATTTTGTATGCAGCAGCCACATATGTTTATACATATAAGTCATGGACGTATTAAAGAATAAAAATCTGTCTACAAGCTATAATGGCAGTGTATTACATTGTATAAGTGCTATTCGGAGATATGAAATATACTCATTTAATTCCATTTTAAATAATACAAAACATATTCTGTCATTAGATTTAGAGGTATATTATCATGTTTGGAGATATAAACGAAGAAAATGCTAAAAAGGTACATTTAAGATAAACTTTTACTTAGTTCTTTATTTCTTTTTTATATCTTAAATGCATGGCTGGACATAACCATTTAGCTTCTTCATTTATTTTTGTCTATCACGTCTTACCATTTTCCTCCCTAGGGCTTGAGGAATCAGGGCTAGATGTACCTTCCGTACATGATATGTTGTTGTCTTTAAAAGAAAAAGATACAAAAATAAATCGAAGAGTAGGGTAAAATTCAGATGAACTCCCGAAGTCCTTTATTGCAGTCCGTCTTTTAGAAGTGAAGGATTAATGACCTTTTGTTAGAGTTGTTGTAAATTAAACTACATAAGAATCCCATAGCGCATACCAGCATGATTAATGGAAAGACAGAATACTGTATACAAATGCTAACTTTATGTACATTAACAGAGAAAATAATAAAACAAACTAGAGTTATGGTGTGCAATGTGCTCGCATAAATGTATCCCCGTCTCCCTCGCATCCCACCAAACTCCATAATGTAGCTAAATGTATAGGAAAGAAGGACATTAGTTTTCTGAAAATAGTTCGAGTATAGTGTTTTGTCAACATTCACTTCTTCTGATGCCTATAACATGTGCCAAATTTCACAGTAACTAACTTATATATAAAACGGCTGTTAATAGCAGCTGGGCAGATTAATGGTTATATGGTGACCATTAACATTAAAATTTTAAAAATGTAAAAATGGACAATTGCACGAAACCTTTACGTAGATAACGTAAAATTGTAAAACTAAATTGACAAAAGCCTGTCAGTCATTGCTTCCAGAGAAAATATCAATAACTCTTATTTGTCAATATTTGCATCTTGTTATGTTGGCCTTATTAAGTATTAAGTTTTAAAGCTATCCTTAACGTATATAACGTATCTACATACGTATCTATGGTATCTATACACGTATCTAGCGCATCTATGGTATCTATCTACGTATCTAACGTATCTATCTTTGTATCTATGTATCTATATATCCATCTATGTACGTAACTAAATTCACAAAAGTCTGCCAGAGAAAATTTCAATAACTCTTGCAAAAATATTTGTCAATATTTGCATTCTTTTATGATGGCCATATTAAGTATT
The DNA here is from genome assembly GCA_016617855.1 of Megalonaias nervosa. NCBI lineage: Eukaryota > Metazoa > Mollusca > Bivalvia > Unionida > Unionidae > Megalonaias > Megalonaias nervosa. Next base: position 19,673 of record JAECUM010005504.1, read on the forward strand.
AAGTTTTAAAGCTATCACTAAATCCAGTACAAACACCGAGTGACACGTTGCGTTAATGATATTGTGTTATACACTCCATTAAACTACAAAACAACAAAGCAATAACTCAAACAAAAATCGCGACAGCGGCGTGGTTTCTTGATATTCGCTTTTTCGTATGAAAACCATACCGTTTACTGAATTTGACAGCAATTCTTCAAAAACGACTGGACAAGTTGCTAAAATAAAAACAAAAAAGGCCAGTAACTCAAACAATAAATTGCCCGAGGAAAGTGATTGTTCGCTATGTCCATTGTCAGGTGATGACCGTAATATTTATCTTGTTTCAAGGCAATTCATCAAATATTGCGGGACTTATTACTCAGTTGAGAACCCCATGGAAAGACTTGCTGACGGACATGAAGATGACTATAAACGACTGCCACGTCGGTATAAAAATCCTAATTTTTTCTTGGAAACAAAGCTTTTCCACGGTTGCACCGAAATCATCGGATGGAAACGCATAATTCATTTTCAGTCGAGTATGGGTGATAACTCCACCAAAAAATGTGCCAAGTTATTTGTAAGCGCAGTTGGCAAGAGTCTTAATACCACCAAAATGCACGAAGTAAACCAATGCTTTTATAAACCCAATCAACAAGCGTAATAATTCAACCACAAAGTGCCAAATTATTTGTACACCCAATCAGTCAGGGTCATAATTTCACTACAATGAGTAAAATTATTTGTAAACCCAACCGGTACGGGTCTTAATAGCACTCAATGTGCCAAGTTATTTGTAAACAGTTATCTTTTTAACGTGATCTAAGGGTGAATATTTCTTTCATCAGCGGAGGTGAGTTCTGGACACTCATATACAATGAATGGAGAAGACAAAGGGATACACACATCCATGCAGACAAAACAAACGTTACATGCCCCGATGTACATATTCCATTTGAGTCGAGCATTCAATAAATTGAAATAAAATGCAATTCGAAAGTGTTCTTACTTGCAATGAGCTGTCGTACACCAGATATGAGAGAGAGAGAGAGAGAGAGAGAGAGAGAGAGAGAGAGAGATTATTATCACTGATACGATAGTTAATTTATGTTTAATAATATCTGCAATATTTAAAGTTAAATCATTCCCAGTTTTGACAGTCGATATGGGCGACTTCGTCCGGACTTGCTGAGTATCCGACCATTTTCAACAAGCCGAAAAGGATTGAATCCCTCATGTCCACATTTATAGTAAGGTTTCTGAGCACATAGGCAAAATTTCATACCGATAAAACCCCCCAAATTAATAATCTTTCGGATTAACGTTCGCAAGTGGTAACATTTAATTGTTGTTGTTGGGCTTAACGCCATTTTTCAGCACACTATAGGCTATACATGGCGGCCAATATTAATGGTGGAGGATGAAACCGGGAAATCCGTGGAAGGAACCACTGACTCACGAGAAGCTACTGGCAAGCTTTCTCACATATCCACATACGCCGTATCTTAGACTCGAACCCACGCAGACATAGCTTTTCCCCGGTTGTGCTGAAATCATCGGTTGGAAACACATAATTAATTTTTCAGTCGAGTAAGGATGATAGCTATACCAAAAAATGTGCCAAGTTATTTGTAGGCGCAGTTGGCAAGAGTCTTAATACCACCAAAATGCACGAAGTACACCAATGCTTTTATAAACCCAATCAACAAGCGTAATAATTCAACCAAAAGTGCCAAATTATTTGTACACCCAATCAGTCAGGGTCATAATTTCACTACAATGAGTAAAATTATTTGTAAACCCAACCGGTACTGCTCTTAATGGCACTCAATGTGCCAAGTTATTTGTAAACAGTTATCTTTTTAACGTGATCTAAGGGTGAATATTTCTTTCATCAGCGGAGGTGAGTTCTGGACACTCATATACAATGAATGGAGAAGACAAAGGGATACACACATCCATGCAGACAAAACAAACGTTACATGCCCCGGTGTACCTATTCCATTTGAGTCGACAATTCAATAAATTGAAATAAAATGCAATTCGAAAGTGTTCTCACTTGCTATGAGCTGTCGTACACCAGATATGAGAGAGAGAGAGAGAGAGAGAGAGAGAGAGAGAGAGAGAGAGAGAGAGATTATTATCACTGATACGATAGTTAATTTATGTTTAATAATATCTGCAATATTTAAAGTTAAATCATTCCCAGTTTTGACAGTCGATATGGGCGATTTCGTCCGGACTTGCTGAGTATCCGACCATTTTCAACAAGCCGAAAAGGATTGAATCCCTCATGTCCACATTTATAGTAAGGTTTCTGAGCACATAGGCAAAATTTCATACCGATAAAACCCCCCAAATTAATAATCTTTCGGATTAACGTTCGCAAGTGGTAACATTTAGTTGTTGTTGTTGGGCTTAACGCCATTTTTCAGCACACTATAGGCTATACATGGCGGCCAATATTAATGGTGGAGGATGAAACCGGGAAATCCGTGGAAGGAACCACTGACTCACGAGAAGCTACTGGCAAGCTTTCTCACATATCCACATACGCCGTATCTTAGACTCGAACCCACGCAGACATAGCTTTTCCCCGGTTGTGCTGAAATCATCGGTTGGAAACACATAATTAATTTTTCAGTCGAGTAAGGATGATAGCTATACCAAAAAATGTGCCAAGTTATTTGTAGGCGCAGTTGGCAAGAGTCTTAATACCACCAAAATGCACGAAGTACACCAATGCTTTTATAAACCCAATCAACAAGCGTAATAATTCAACCAAAAGTGCCAAATTATTTGTACACCCAATCAGTCAGGGTCATAATTTCACTACAATGAGTAAAATTATTTGTAAACCCAACCGGTACTGCTCTTAATGGCACTCAATGTGCCAAGTTATTTGTAAACAGTTATCTTTTTAACGTGATCTAAGGGTGAATATTTCTTTCATCAGCGGAGGTGAGTTCTGGACACTCATATACAATGAATGGAGAAGACAAAGGGATACACACATCCATGCAGACAAAACAAACGTTACATGCCCCGGTGTACCTATTCCATTTGAGTCGACAATTCAATAAATTGAAATAAAATGCAATTCGAAAGTGTTCTCACTTGCTATGAGCTGTCGTACACCAGATATGAGAGAGAGAGAGAGAGAGAGAGAGAGAGAGAGAGAGAGAGAGAGAGAGATTATTATCACTGATACGATAGTTAATTTATGTTTAATAATATCTGCAATATTTAAAGTTAAATCATTCCCAGTTTTGACAGTCGATATGGGCGACTTCGTCCGGACTTGCTGAGTATCCGACCATTTTCAACAAGCCGAAAAGGATTGAATCCCTCATGTCCACATTTATAGTAAGGTTTCTGAGCACATAGGCAAAATTTCATACCGATAAAACCCCCCAAATTAATAATCTTTCGGTTTAACGTTCGCAAGTGGTAACATTTAATTGTTGTTGTTGGGCTTAACGCCATTTTCAGCACACTATAGGCTATACATGGCGGCCAATATTAATGGTGGAGGATGAAACCGGGAAATCCGCGGAAGGAACCACTGACCCACGAGAAGCTACTGGCAAGCTTTCTCACATATCCACATACGCCGTATCTTAGACTCGAACCCACGCAGACATAGCTTTTCCCCGGTTGTGCTGAAATCATCGGTTGGAAACACATAATTAATTTTTCAGTCGAGTAAGGATGATAACTATGCCAAAAAATGTGCCAAGTTATTTGTAGGCGCAGTTGGCAAGAGTCTTAATTCCACCAAAATGCACGAAGTACACCAATGCTTTTGTAAACCCAATCAACAAGCGTAATAATTCAACCACAAAGTGCCAAATTATTGGTAAACCCAATCAGTCAGGGTCATAATTCCACTACAATAAGTAAAATTATTTGTAAACCCATCCGGTACGGGTCTTAATGGCACCAAAATGTGCCATGTTATTTGTAAACAGTTATCTTGTTTAGGTGATTTAAGGGTGAATATTTCTTTCATCAGCGGAGGTGAGTTCTGGACACTCATATACAACGAATGGAGAAGACAAAGGGATACACACATCCATGCAGACAAAACAAACGTTACATGCCCCGATGTACCTATTCCATTTGAGTCGACCATTCAATATATTGAAATAAAATACAATTGGAAAATGTATAACACTTGCCACGAGCTGTCGTACACCAGAACTGAGAGAGAGAGAGAGAGAGAGAGAGAGAGAGAGAGAGAGAGAGAGAGAGAGAGAGAGATATTATTATTATCACTGATATGATTGTTAATTTAAGGTTAATAATATTTGCAATATTTAAAGTTAAATCATTCCCAGGTTTGACAATTGATATGCGCGATTTCTTCCGAATTTGTTGAGTATCCGACCATTTTCAACAAGCTGAAAACGTATGTACCCCCCCATGTCCATGTTTATAGCAAAGTTTCTGAACACATAGGCAAATTTCATACCGAAAAAATCCCCAAATTAATAATCTTTCTGTTTAATGTTTGCAAGTGGTAACATTTAGTTAATATGCATGTGAAACTGCTAAAAGTTAATTCTTGGTCTTATCTTTAGAAAGCACATAATGACGAAATCAAGCAAACAAAAAATTATGTCTGAAATAAATTATCGTCCGCGAGACTATTTAAGATTACAGCCGTTGGTTTTACAACACGTTGATTATGAGTTCGATGCCCGACGTTGTTATTGCCAATGTATCCTCATATTCATGCAGTGGTTCGATTACAATGGTCTCCCTACTAGTACCATCGTCACACAGGGTTGATATGCAATGGACTGACGTCCCATTATGAGGAAACCATGTGCCCTTTATGCCATGAAAGCAGTAATATGCTCAATATGTTGAACCATTCTTAGGCTGCGAAATTTATAATCTTAACATTCTGCAACCATGCAAAGGCATGATCTTAATATAACCGTGTACACATGCAAAGACATTCAGCTATTTTCAAAATGATTTTTAAATAATACTATTCCTTTGCAAGATTAATTTTGTAAAATCAGTAACGGCTAAAAATGTTTAAGTAGAGTATGAGTGATTCAACGAATTAGCAAGAAATATTTACCTGAGATACAAACATATATGGAATCTAAAAGGAACCCCTCGTCATCCCAGGCAGTATAGGCGCCCTTGTCTAACCATATTAGTTCCTTTAAGGTGACATAAAAGTTCGTATCATTTAACACACAGCTTTCAATGCGACCCATATAGTCTGTCGAATCATGTGTACAGCTATTACGTGCCACATCATGGTTTATATAGTGAGCGTAATCGAAAGCATGACCCCGGCGAATTTGAATTGAAGATGTGTTGGTGTTATTACACATGAAGGGCAGGATCATCGGTTTATAAACTTGGCCAGTTAATCTGCCACCTAGAAAAGGAAAGAAATAAAGTAGAGTTATAATAAGGAAAACATAACCGAAGTTCATTGCTAGTATTAATAAAAAAAACTGGTCTCAGATTATCGGTTTATATATATATATATATATATATATATATATATATATATATATATATATATATATATATATATATATATATTCTTGCGAAAATAGTTTTCTTTAGGTTATTGTTAGCAGATCTGATGAAACCATTAAGGTTTTCCGAGAATGCAGAGGCAACATGATCTGTTGGTAGACACTGCAGAATCAAGATCAAATCTTTATTCGTTTCAGTTCCATTCTAGCCACTAATGTTTGCGATTTTGAGGTGCGTACTTATAGGTGGCGCCCGTCTTCCAAGCTGTAAACTGGTACTAACATGCGCCCGTCTTCCAAGCTGTAAACTGGTACTAGCATCCGTTGGGCAGTTAACAATTCTGTATTAGGTCGACTCGGCTGTAAATGGAATCCAGTATCTGTTGGGTAGTTAGCTTTGCTATATAATATCGTCCCAGACGTAGATGGACACCAGCATCAGCTGGGCCAATAGCTTTGCTGTGTCCAGTCATCCCAGCTGTACTTACCTTAATCTGCTTGGAAGCTTACTTTGCTGTACCAAATCGTCCCAACTGTAGACTTGTACCAGCGTCCTCTTGGCTCTTACACTGGCTGGATCCAGTTGATTCTACTGTAAAGGGATATCATCATCTGCTGGGTATTTAAATATGCTAGATTCAGTCGTTCCAGCTGTAAATGGATACCATCATATACTGGTTAGGAAACCTTGCTGTATCTTGTCGTTCCAGTTATAAATGGTTAGTATTATCTTGTAGGCGGTCCACATATTGTGGATTGGCGTCACATTTAACGTGAGTTGAGCACTCATACTCATTGCACTCCACAGAACCTGGGATACGTTTATGCCGTATGGGCTATAGAAAGGGAATAATATATCCATAACATCGAAAACTCTCATGTGGGTAAAATAGATGCTGTGTTTGCTTAGGGTAAATTCTTTCTAAAAATATGCGACCCGTACATCAAGAGAATGAATAAAACATATATGCTACGCTAACATCGTTGACACCCATTTTGAAAAAGAAAATATTAGATCAAGGAAGAAACGAACAAACTGAATTGTGACCAAACTTAAGGGTCAACCATAATACGGCTTATCCGGAAATACTCTATGGCTATCACAGTTTTCAGAATGATATGTTTTGACACAATGAGATTGAGGCAATTGTTAAATTTATTCTTTGAAAGAAAACTTGTCGATGTTTAAACAGAAACTTGATCTAGTTACACGCCTAGGCACAATAAATCCCACGCTATTTTATTACAGATTCATGTGCCCTATCCCAATGAAAATCTGCCATATCCCTTCTAATAACGTTAGGGCCGGGATATATATATATATATATATATATATATATATATATATATATATATATATATATATATATATATATATATATATATATATATGGGTGTGTGTGTGTCATGCCATGACTGTACTGAAAACTCCACTGATTAAAATGGAAAATTTGATCAAGACGAAAATGTTGCCATAGCGGGAAAATTCTTTGGTGACTCTCCTAAATTATTTCGATAGTAAGTATATCTAGATGAAAGAAGCTTGAATAGTCGTCAAAGGAGAATCTTTATTATACAAATCATAGACATGATTTGGAAGCTGTGGTGATTGGTTAATGAATTGTTAAGTAAGTGTGAAAGCAGACTGACAATTAATTGAGATGGGGATGTATTTATCCGAACGCCTTCCAACCAAAAAACACTACAAATCATACATGCAGTATTTATACTTGCATACAAGAGTCTTGATTCAGTTAATTGTCTCGGTATTAAGGGAAGGTGAACAGAATACATACGTGTAACAAGAATACTTTGTTTTCCTTTCTGCCGGGAACCTTCGAAAACTGTGTAATTTCCACTGTCCGTAAACTTGACATTTAATAAGAGAAAACTGAGATTGTCACTGTCCAATTTTATATTGTTTATTCTGCCAGTGTAATTTCTACTAATCAGTTTATCATTATTCGTATGTGGGCCATAGAGCATCACATGAGTGTAATGTAGCTTGTTGGTAAAACCATGGAAGTATATATCCAAACTTTTCTTTCCATCTGTTGGAAGATTTTCGATGAGCACAGTTGCATTATCTCCATGACTGTATATCCTCGGTTTCGAATCTGTGGAATAAATAATACTTCTTTAAAATAAACTGGAAATTAGAAGTAATCTAAAGTTTACATGTACGCTGACATGTAATCGCTCAGTTGCATAGATTCATCTATACTTATAAATCCATTCATCCATCCATCCATCCATTCATACATATTAGAAATGTTATCGATGTACAAGCATTAATTTTGTATTGTTTGAAATGAGTACCTTTTATTATCTGCACAAATGCACCTGACTAAAATCTACATAGTTTAAAACACCTTTTAAATTAAATGTTTTCTGTTCTTTCAACCTTCTAGTTGGGTAGCGGAGAGATGTTACGCAGTTATGATCATTTGTACATATCACCCATATATATATATTGTACTTCATACGCATGTTATAGTAAACGTGTGAAACCAAGGTTTCAGGAAATTGCTAAATATTTAGGTAAGTCATTGAATCCCTGATTCACTTAAGGTTTCACGAACCCGTTGAAATGTAGAAGAATTTGAGGTAATCAATGAAATCTGAGATTAGCTTTCTGGTGGCTTTTCTGATAACCGCGCTAAATCTGAATAGAAAGTGACTATGTTGAAAACATAATTTTGTTCGGTGTTATAAGTTTAGGGGACTAGTTAGTATCCCGTCTCTTACCCTTTTATCACAATAAAGTCTGGATTAATTCGGCAGTTTCTTTAAATTTACTGAGAGCCTCAAAGAAGAAGAAAAACTTAAAACAACGTGGAATTCGGCAATATCTAACAGTGTTAACATTTTAATTCCATTCAGCCTTATCTGCAAGGGTTATTTTATGTATTTATTTAATACTCCTGCTGCTGCTGCTGCTGCTTCTACTATTACTACTACTACTGTTACTACTAATAATAATATGATAGACATGTGACCGAAAAGAATGAATTCTGACAAATTATGTCGGATATTTGTGCAAATGACCTTAGGAAACAACACATGGCTTGCTAAAGACATTGATCAATTCTTAGAAAAATAAACAATATATAAGAAACAAAAAACCATCCACCAACCCCAATGCGAAACAGCAACTCTACATTATAATTTCCATTGAAGGTCTAGATCATGGCATACCGTCAACATTTAATGCAGAAGTAATAGTGATGACCTCTTCTCAATATTTTGTAAATTTAATAGTTTCGTTAAACATTTGGACCTTGACTTACCATTTGTTTGTCCTATTCCAAACATCACCAGAAAAACGCATATTGTGGTTACACTTTCCATTATTTTGCAAACAGTTGTGGCTTCAAAAGAGTTTCAAAGTATAAACAGGTATTGAAGAACCCGAAAGAGCAGTCTGTCCCGTTGTATTGCAGTCAAGTTTTGGGATTAGCGAGACAGAGTACGACAAAATATTTGTTACAATCCATGTGCCTAATAAAACACCGAGACACACAAACTCGGTTCCACTCCAGGATCACAGACTGTAGCAATACAGAGATAGTATTGCTGTTAACAAAATTATATCAGGCAATTCTGTTGCTAAATCCATTTGTTAGGAACTGGCGACATTGAGTAACGGAGCGAGAGTCGAATACCACACGATAGCACATCAGAACAATAGCAAATGAAAATTTGAGGAAGCAGCGATGGTCGAGACGTTTCGGATGGGAAATAGTGATGATCAAGAGGTTTCGCTACGGAAGGAAGAAAAAGTGTCGAGGAGATAGGGTGGGGAGCATAGCAAACGACAACTGCAGGAAAAATTATGATAGATAATTTGATATAAATTGAAATATACAAGTCGCATTAACTAGGAGAATATGATTTAGTTACTGTTTTACTGTTTACTGTTGTAATGCTCGTGCAGATATAAAAATACTTTGTTGTCATGAAAATCTAATTAGTTCATCAACAAATACAAACATATATACTAAATTAAATTGTTTTGAAAAATTGATTTTGTGCAGTCGTGCTAAGAGGATCAAGACGAACGCATGGACGAACATACAGATTGATCAACATACGCACGCACGGAGCAAAGGGAAGGAACGGAAAGGACACAACCAAAGTTGTTACGCTTCAAGTAGTGATGGGAAAATTTGTGGTTAACATTTAACAGCAGGAAATGAAAATGCAACCCAATCGATTACAATCTTCACTAAAGTATATTGTTATAGAACACAGTTATCGCACAATGTCACTGAAAAGAAGGCATTCACCAAGTCACGTGTCCTACTCTACTGAGAAAATTACAGACAGAAAATTTACGTTAAACAATTTTTTTTTTTTTTTTTTTTTTTTTTATAAAATCTAAAATGGGAACAAATGAAATAGAATGGAATCAACTCTTTTAGCAGGAAGACAACATTGATTTCATTGTATAATAAACAATACAAAGAACACTTCTACCTTTTTATGCAGCCTTACCTTATATTTATAGCAGCTAAGATGTAGCTCAGAGGTGGACCTCTTTCGTTAACTTTTTTTAAATTTTAACTAGGAAAATGTTCAGTAGCCTGCCCATCATGAATTCGTTTCGCTTCCTTTTTAAAAGAACTCCGATAAATTACCCTCTATCGAAGACTATTTTCTTCAAGGCACGGGCTCATTAGTTATAGTGTGTGCGTGTGTGTGTTTTGGATTTTTAACACGGCTTTTACAATTTTTCAGTCATTTCACTGCGATGTCTGCAGTGTTTATAGTCATGTCTAGCACTGGAACATCATGCTGCAGACATGTAGCATCATGTTCCACTCAGTCACATTATCCTGACACCAGGCTGACCAGTCCTAACACTAACCTCTTAATGCTGAGCGCCAGCTGCTAGTACCATTTGTATATCTTTGGTATGACTCGGTCGGGGTTCGAACTCCCGTCGTCCCTAAACCAAGGCGGACGTTTTAACTAATAGGTCAGAGGAGCGGTTACAGATGGGTTTAATAGATCCGCGGTGATAGTAACTAAATACAGTTGTTTTGCTCTTTAAACGGTTATTGGTGTCACGCGGACAATACTATTATAAAGAGAGAGAGAGAGAGAGAGAGAGAGAGAGAGAGAGAGAGAGAGAGAGAGAGATGTCAAATTATGATAAAAGACGAAAATCTGCAAAAGAGTAGCCTTAATGTTGTAGCTTAGAAACGCAAATGATATCAATAATATTATGATATAGTTTATTGAAAGTACTCAAATGTCAATCAAATACATGCATCGTGAAATGTACACATAGGGTAAAAAAATACAAACGCGAAAGACCAGGGTAAGATTGGACATGCATTTATATACATTTTCATTGTGTTATCTTTAAATTCAAGGTCGCATGCATTTGTCCTTTAAGATTCCAAGAAAACAAGCCTCCTTTTACTCTATAATATAGATCCACATCTTCAGGGACTTCAGTCAGATCTGGATGGATCATTACGATACCTAGATTTTTATGTAAAAATTAAAAATGTTGACATACCTGTACTGAAAGAAATTCTAACACTTAAGATGATTTAATCTATATTTAAAATTAATTCAGTGAAATGGATGATTCAAGTTTTGAAAATGTATATACACTTTATATGTATTCTGTTGGACAATCGATTATTTACATGGTGTACACACGAAAATTCCTCAGGGTGTTTTTCATGTGTGTGTGTGTGTGTGTGTGTGTGTGTGTGTGTGTGTGTGTGTGCGTGCGTGTGTGGCTATCTTCCTTTCTGTCCATAAAGACAAAATATGAATTTGCATATAGTGTACGAATATTTAAAATGACTGAGCAATACCATTTCATAGGCATAAAGAAGAAAGTTTACGATAACGGCATTGCACCATTCTGGGTCTGTCGATGAAGAATGTTTGAAACAATTTTGTGCAATTTACACCGGAGTCAAGAAAATAGGGCGAGTCTTCATGAAACTATACGAGAGAATACGTAGCGACGAAAACTGAGCAGCAGGCTCTCTCACTGTATTGCGTTATTAATGAAGCAGTTATGGTTGAGCAACAAATTTTCCAACTTAGGTACAACTCTTCCCGCCGAAGATAAAAGTAGACAGCACACAATATAATTCATGAAAGAGAGGAAGACCCTGTTGTAAACCGTTCCGAAAGCGAATGACTAAGTTCATAGATTCTTATTTTGTACAAAAGACAACGATATCAAGCCCAGTCAGAAGCATTCGAGATATCACACTGTTGATGGCGAGTAATCGAATCACAACATAGGAAACTTGACTGGCACCTGTACAGTGGATCGTTTTGATACAGATAATTACATGATAACCATTTGAATATGACCCTCTGTTTGTATTGGTCTGTACTTGATAGGATCACTCCAGTCACCTTGTAAAAAATGACCGGTTCGTGGTAAACAGTGTTCTCTAAGTGATTTATTAAACAGTAAACATAGTGGATTGCAAGCCGTTCAACATGTGACCTTTAGCATTTCATGACTAGTTCTGTCACGTGCTGACGATTCGGGGTATTTCATATTGCATCCTCATTTAAATCGTCTAAAATGGCGATATTTTCACACACACTTAATGCTTGTATTGAAGCAATGACCAAAACATATGTTTCCTGAAGGAGATCGATAAATATTTATGAGAAGAAAACGCTAGTTTTAAAACCAAGATCTCAATACACAAGGCTTCGTTACTTCCAAATATAATATGAAAATGATCAGTATGGAGAATGTTTTCAGATAAGTAGACAAAGACTATTCCATATTTGTTACTATCAAATATAATCGGCTTGTTATATAGCGGACAAAATTAAGTCATCAATAAAGGAATATGAATTAAGCCAGACAAGATCAGGTCATCAAAAGACAAACATGAATCAAGCCAGACAAAATGAAGTCATCAAGAAACACATATGAATGAAGCCAGAATATATTAAGTAACTAAAAGACAAAATTAGTTGATCAGTAGACAAATATGAATCATGCCGATAAAATATCATCAATAGCCACATATGGATCAAGCCAGCCCAAAGTAAGTTGTTGTTTTTTGCTTAACACCATTTTCCAGCATACGATATAGCGGCCAGTTTAATTGGAAGAACTCGGGAAAACCTCAGTATAAACCGTCGACCCAAGGGAAGCTACTGGCAAGCTTTCTCACATAATTACATTGGCCGAACCCAAGAATGGAACCGGACAGAGATGATGTTGTAGAGCTCGGTAAAGGCGAGTACTTAAAACCACTCAGCCACCCGTGGCCCCCAAAATTTAATTAATAGCACATACGAATCGTCAGACAAACGTTAAGTCATCAATGGACAAACATGAACCATAAAGGACAAAATTCAAGTCATCAATGGACACATATGAATCAAGGCAGACAAAACGAAATTATGAACAGACGCATATGGATCAAGCCAGTGTAAATGAAGCAATCACTCTATGAATAAAATCAGACTAAATTAAGTAGCAAGTAAACACATATAAATGAAGCTGAACTTAGGTTAACTAGATAACATCAAAATAACTTAGTTCATTTTCAGTATGATATAACGTATTACGTGCCGATGTAATATTCAGTTGAACTGTACATAAGCAATTGTCAAAGTCAGCAGCGTAATCTAAATGTCGCCGGTTCGATACCTGCCCAGACCAACCTGGGTAGGGTGCCCCTGTGTGCCCTTGGGAAAGGCATTTCCCATTTCCACGGCATGACAAAGCCAATCGTGTCATAAAATTACCATCAAATCAAAACAAATAGAACTATTTTGATCAGAAAATATGTTAAATTATTGTATACTCATGCTATATTGTAGAGAAATACTATGAGACTATATGTTAAGATCACGGAACATAATTGGAAAGAAAATGCGTATGTTGAGGATTGTATGAGAGTATAGGATCGGTTGTCTGTCAGTCAGGTACGTTTACTGCATTTTCAAAGTCATGCACGCATTGCTAATTGCTAATGGATCTTGAATATTTAACGGGGGTGGGGTGGGGCTGGCCCTAAATATAATGCTCTTTGGAGGAAAGTTGGTAAGATAGGGTCAAGTGCGCAGTCGTCAGTAATCATATACACAGGTCTACATAACAAAAGTCAATAGTTCTCCAAAACGGATGTATGTAGATGACATTGATATTGTTGATGTCCGAACAGAAAAGCCAGAGGATCTTCATCTATATCATCCTTTTGATTTCAGATCTTCATTTTGTTAGGTCTTATTCCTTTCGAAGAAAATTATCCAGTGTCCTGTCTGAAACGAATAAATCACTCATCTGAACACAGCACATAAGGACGATCTGGGTAAAATCTCCACGTCGTCGATTGTAATGAATACAATTCTTAGCACGAAATTTCGGTGCTCGCCAAAAACTAAACAAACAAACTGGACGATTTAGGTGGATTTTGCTTGTAAGGCAATCTTCTGAAACAGATACGAGCTATAAAGGGAATCATAACAATCTTCATTCATGAAAGCCCTAACCGAGCTCCTCCTCGACCTTCGGGCGCTGGAGTCAACCATCAGATCTCAGTTTAAGACACCATTTCACTGTCTCTTCCGGTGCTCTCTTTCCATGGCAGATGATTTGCCAGAAACATTTCTAGCCAAGTCATAATTCAAACTTTGCGGCGCATGTTGACTTTTCAAGTCTGCTGAACCAAAAATAAAAAAGATAAAAGTAAACACTAAAAATTGCAAATGTTATAAAGCGTTTCCAAAGTTTTTCATAAGTTTTGCATAGCAACTATTAATAAACACTTTTTGTATTATTTTAAAGTAAGTACAACGGACTTCCTGGTTTGTACATACAGGAAGTACAAAATTGCCGAGACCTTGCCTGAGATCGCTTTTATGCTTGATATCGCCTTCATACCAGATTCAAGAGCTGTTGCACTGGTCATCCGGGTTAGTAGGATGCTTTCAGTCAGATTTGGTCTAAATAAGATAAGTCCGATTAATGTTCGTTTTGTTGTTCTAGTTCTAGCATCGAAAACCATATTTATTATTGTAGATGTATGTTATGTGCAACATACTGAAAGCACCTACTACATGAATGGTAAAATTCTACGTTTGACGTTAAAATTATTAATAGTGTTATTAATGTAGCCATTTTTGATACCGGTTCTGCATCAATTGTTCTAATGTGAAAATTCTGATATGCTGACCTTTCTTTCAATCCTGGTGAAAATCTGTAGAGAAAATAGTGTCGGATTGTGGATCCGCATCATATGTGCAAGAATGCTTTCAGTTCAGTTTGGTTACATTTTGTTAGGACTTTTAATTTTGTTTAGAGTTGTTGAGAGTGTTGGTAGCGTCAAGGAATATTTAACTGTGTACCAATATATATGTTTCCTGTCAAATTTGATTCAGTTTGGTCCAGATACGTCGGAAGAGTTGCAAATGACAAAGTCGGACGGACAGAGTGAAGGTGCATTCTTTACATCAAACAAAAACTCGGCACGGCTATACATATTTATTCTAGAAACGTATGAAGAGGTGATATTAACTAATTTTGACTGACAAGCACACGATACATGGTCTCACACCAGATGAAAAACCAAATGAGCTAAAAATATTTCACTAATGCATCTAATTCTTAACAGTCATCTAAATAATAAATGATACATGTAAAATCAATTAATAATGAACCAGTAAGTAAGAATAAAATAATTATTTCTCGTTCCATTATACCAAAATAAAGCGAAAGGGATGAAATTGCAAATACCAGCACTTTCTAACTCGATGGAGCGTGGAGCAGTTAATTCTCTGTTAAAGTCGCGGATTCCTTGCTCAACGCTTGAGTCCGTACAATGAGTCTCCATAGTTCTTTGTTGCTGACCTTTGCGTATTAAGTTGATGGGTCGAATCTTGATGAAGACTTCTTGTCTACTTTATATGCCATAAAATGGAATCGTTAATCATAACATTTCCCTTGTTTTGCTTGGTTACAACGGGATCCGGTGCGAATGATCGTGATGTCCTACATGTGCCCTGAACCACCTAATCATATTCAAATGACGGGCCCGCAATACTTTCGGTTTGTTCATCCGACCGACATTCAGTTTCAGTATTGCACATTTATGCGTAGAGTTGTATCCATGAGTAGTTTCTGACTGAAAATCTTCAGCCGACGATACATTGGAATGTTTTTGCAGTTTGCTTGTAGTTCTCGCTGGTGATTTTGAATGTAACCCTCGTGCGCATTAATGTTTCTTGTTTGGTTTGACTTTGCTCTGGCCTCTATTGTTTGTGTATTACGAGAACTGTCAGCGGTATTTGGACTTCCATTCCTGTCCGTGGGGTTGTTAGTCGTTGTCTTTGGTACTGAAAATGATTAAAGGTAAAAAGTTATGGAGAATAACATATATGAAATTATCAAATGAATATTGCATTAAGTTTAATAAACATAACGTGGTAATTTTATTAAAACTTTTTATTGCAGTTGAAAACAAAATATTAAAATATTTTTACACACAGGATGAAAGTTATGGTTTAATCAACTGACCAATGGGAAATATTATTTAATTTTCTCTCTTTTTTGTGGTTTATTATACAAATCGTAATTTTTCTAAAACATCCATTGATATGCAAAATAAATATTATTAACTTGTTTTAATACTAATATTTTCATAAATATTTCTCGTTGTTTTCCACCAGAAGAAGTTAGAAACCGTTTAATCTTCATATGCTTCCTCACGGTCATGATAGGCAGGAAAGCAACCATAAGTAAGACCACTACTGAGAAGACCAGAAGCCATATTGCCATCCCTGCAAGGGAATAATGTGTTCTGATATTGCAAACAGGCTACCTAGATCGATGAAAGATATATAAGAATACATACATACATCGACTGAGTGACATGCCCACCTACATAATACATATATGCACAGAGACAGATAGATATATAGGGAGATAGATAGCTAGATAGAATTCAAATTATTCCTAATATAAGTACATATTTACAGATGCTGTTTTGAGTGACGCAGCTAAACTTGTTTATGCATATAAGTCATGGACGCATTAAAGAATAAAAATGTGGCTAGAAGCTATAATGGCAGTGTAGTACAGAAAATAAGTGCTATTTGGAGATTTGAAATATATTAATTTAATTCCATTACAAATAATAAAAACACATTCTGTCATTGGAAATTGTCATATTTAAAAATGAAAGAGATGAATATACTAAAACGGTACATTGATCGTAAACGTTTATTTATTTCTTTATTTATCTCAAATAATAGCTGGAAAGAATCATTCAGCTCTTTGATTTATCTTTGTCTATCATGTCTTACCATCTCCTTTCTCAGGGCTTGAGGAATCAGGGTTATACGTATCTCGCGGAGTTGCTATATTGCTGTCTTTTAAACAAAAAGAATCAAAAATGAATCGAATAATACGGCAGGAATCAGATAAATACCCAATCAATCTTAACTCAGGTCATCGTATTTTATTGGATGCAGAAAGGTGTTGTAATTATCTCAGTTATTAATTTTCAGAGCAAATTTTATGTACCCTCGAACTATAATAGCAATAAATTTCACATGACAAGTCCTTTATCGCACTCCATCTTTAAGGATTGAAGGTTTAACGACCCTTTGCTAGAGTTGTCTGTCAAGTAAATCTACGTAACATAGCGCATATCCACATGATCAAACGTAAAAGAGAATCCTGGATACAAATGCTTACTACTGTACATTAACATTGCAAATAACAAAACGAAATATCAGTATAGTGTGCAATTTTCTCACATAAGTATACCCCAGCCTCCCTGGCATCCTGCTTAACTCCATAATGGAGCTGAATCTATAATACAAAAGGCTTTACTCTTTTGATAAAGCTTGAGTATAGTGATTTGTCAACATTCATATCTTTTGATGTTGCCTATAAGATGTACTCAGTTTCACAGCAATTAACTAAATATGTATACATTAGCTTTTAACGGCGCCTCAGCAGAACAATGTTAATATGGTGACAATTAAAATTAAAGTTCTAAAAATATAAAAATGAAGAATTGTACAAAACAAAGCAGATAACTAAAACTGTAACACTAAAGTCACAAAATTCTGTCATTGATTGCATCCAGACAAAAAGGTCATGAACTCTTATAAAAAGGACGTACAAATAATTGTCAATATTTGAATCTTTAGATGATGACCATAATAAGTATTAAGTTTTACAGCGATCCATAAATCCAGCAAGAACATATAATAACTAGTAGCGTTAATGTTATTGTGTTATTCACTCTCTTAATCTATAAAACAATAGGCCATAACTCCAAAAGAAAATTGTGGGAGTGATGTAGTCTCTTGCTGTCCGTTTGTTTTAGCGGATGACCATAACATTTGCTGAATTTCATCAAAAACGATTGGACAAGTTGCGGCAACGAGATTGTCTCTTAGACTGCTTAAAACAAAAAACAAACAAAGAGGCCAGTAACTATGAGAAGTAATTGCACGAGGAAAGTGATTGGACGCTATGCACATCGTCAGGTGATGACCCTAATATTTATCCTGTTTCAAGGCAATCCATCAAATATTTCGAGGCTAGTTACGAAATCGAGCGCACCATGGAAGAACTGAATAACGGACATGAGGATCACCATACCTGCCGCGGCGCAATGAAAATAACTATTTTTTTTGGCAGACATAGTGTTTCCTACATTGCACTGAAAAGATTGGATGCAAACATATAATTCATTATTAGTCGAGTAAGGGTCATAACTCCACCAAAATGTGACAAGTTACGTGTAAACCCAGTTAGCAAGGGTTTTAATTCCACCTCAATGCACGAAGTGCACCAGTGCATTTTTAAACCAAATCAACAAGCGTAATAATTCAGCCAAAAAAGTGCCAAATTATTTGTGAACCCAAATAGTCAGAGTCATAATTCCACTACAATAGGTAAAATTATTTATAAACCCAATTTGTACATGTCTAAATTGCACTACAATGTGCGAAGTTATTTGTAAACAGTTATATTTTTTACGTGATTAAAGGGTGAATATTTCTTTCATCAGCTGATATGAGTTGTGGACGGGCTTAAAACATAAATGAAGAAGACAATGGAATACAGGCATCCACGCAGTCAACACAGACGTTACATACCCCGATGTACTAATTCCATTCGAATCGATCAATCAATAAATTGGAATAAAATAGAATTAGAAAATGTGTAACGCTTGCCATGAGCTGTCGTACACCAGATCCCAGAGAGAGAGAGAGAGAGAGAGAGAGAGAGAGAGAGAGAGAGAGAATCGCTGATACGATAGTTAAAGTAAGTTTAATAATACTTGCAATATTTAAAGTTCAATCACTCCCAGTTGTGATAATCATGTCTGGGATAAGGCCGATTTCTTCCGAACTTGCTGAGTCTCCGACCATTTTCAACAGGTCGAAAACGTATGTGAGTCCATGTCCACATTTTTAGCAAACTTTCTAAGCACATTTGCAAAATTTCAAACGGAAAAAAATCCAAAATTAAAAATCTTTTTGATTAGCTTTTGCAACGGGTAAAATTTAGTTAATATTTATGTCAAAACGCTACAAGGTAATTCTTGGTCTTATCCTTAGAAAGCATATAATCACAAAATCAAGCAAACAAAAAGCCATGTCGGAAATAAATTATCGTCATCGAGAAATAAACTCAATTTATTAAAGCATTCTTAGGCTGAGAAATGTATAATCATAATATTCTATTACCATGCATTTCATTTTTATGATCTTAATATAACCGTGTAGGCATGCAAAGACATTCAACTATTTTCAAAATGAATTTTAAATAAAAGTATTTTTTTTGCTAGATTAATTTTGTAAAGTTACCAACGGCTAAACAAATTGAAGTAGAGTGTACGTGATTCATGAATGAATTAGCAAAAATATTTACCTAAAATTCCAACAAATATGGAATCTAAAATGAACCTCTAGTCATCCAAGGCATTAATGGTGCCCATACTCTGACCATGTTAGTTCTCTTAAAGTGAGACTAAAGTTCGTATCATTTAACACACAGCTGTCAATGCGATTCACATAGTCTTTCGAAACATTGGAATATGTACAGCTCTTACTTGTCACATCATATATTATATAATTAGCGTAATCTAAAGCATGACTCCTGCCAATTTTAGTTGACGATGTGTTCGTGTTATTACACATGACCGGCAGGATCATCGGTTTATAGACATGTCCAGTTAATTTGCGACGTAGAAAAGGAATTTTATAAAGTAGAGTTATAATAAGGAAAACATAGCCGAAGTTCAGTGCTAGTATTAATAAAAAATAAGTCTCAGAATAACGGTTCATATATCTGTCCTCATTCTTTCGACAATAAACTTATTTGTCTTTAATTTAGGTTTTTGCTGGCAGAACTGATGAAGGCTTTTCGCGGATGCAGAAGCAACATGGTCTGTTGGTAGACACTGCAGAATCAGGATCCAATCGTTATGGGTTTCAGTTCCGCCTTAGCCACTAATGTTTGCGTTTTGGAGTTGAAAACTTATAGGTGGGGCCAGTCTTCCCAGCTGTTAACGGGTACTAGCATCCGTTGGGCAGTTAATATTTATGGATTAGGTCGACTAGGCTGTAAGTAATTTCCATTATCTGCTTGGTAGTTACCAGTATAATATCATCCCACCCTTAGATAGATACCAGCCTCGGCCGGGTCAATACTTTTCTTCGTCCTGTCATCCCAGCTGTAGATACCATAATCCGCTTGGAAGTTTACTTTGCTGTATCGAATCGACCCAACTGTAGATACGTACCAGCATCCTTTTGCCTCTTGACATGGCTGAATCCAGTTGACACAGCTGTAAAGGGATATCATCATATGCTGGACAGTCAAACATGCTAGATTCAGTCGTCCCAGCTGTAAATGGATGCCATCATATGCTCTTTAGATAACCTTGCTGTATCTTGTCGTTCCAGTCATAAATGGATAGCAGTATCTTGTCGGCAGTTCATATATTGTGGATTAGCGTCACATTTAGGGTGAATTGAGCACTCATAGTCTGTACACTCCGGGTGACCTGCGACAAGTTTCCGCCGTTTGGTCTATCTCAAGGAAATTGTACAACTATAACATCGAAAACTCTCATGTTGGTAAGATAGATGCTGGGTTTGCTTACCGTAAAAGTATTCTAAACATATGCGACCCGTAAATCTATAGAATGGGGAAAAATTATTTGCAATTCGAACGTCGATGACACCCCTTTCCAAAAAGAAAACTTTACATTCTGAAAGAAACGATCAAACTGAATTTGGACCTAACCTAATGCCCAATCATATTACGGCTTATTCTGAAATACTCTATGTATAGCATAGTTTTCAAACTGACATGAGTAGTATTATATAAGGCCGATTCTATATCAAAGACCTTTTAACCCCCCTCCCAACCCTCCAAACAAATACAAATTACCCCTCTCGAGATCTTAAAACACCCACCCCAACGATTTTACACAAAACTAAACCCAGAGTTCTAGCCCAAATATAATTCTATAACTTTACACAATACCTAGACTTTGTTCGTAACAGATGTTGCCTAATCAATATTGTCTATAGAGCGCGAGCCAAGCCTTTAACGCTATGTGCAATCTAAAAAAATCAATATCTCCATAACAACGGAGCTAGGTAACTGCCTTAGTCATGCGTAGATGTGTCAGACTCAATCACGTGATTTTATAGAATCAGGTAGAAGATCGGGAATTTCCAGAATCTCAATCACGTGACTTTCTAGAACATTCCAAATCACTAGTATATAAGGCGTTCAAATTCTCTCATAGTCACTTCACCGCTGCATGTTCAAGGGGAATCTTTACCGGGCGAGATCAGGTAAGTGACGTTTTTCATATATTATTTATACCTCGTCACCAATTATTAATGTTTTAGCCGATCTGTCTTATTTTTACTACGATTACTGTAATTCTCAGAATTTATGATTACTGTAATTCTCAGAATTTATGATTACTGTAATTCTCAGAATTAATGATTATTATAATTCTCAGAATTTATGATTACTGTAATTCTCAGAATTAATGATTATTATAATTCTCAGAATTAATGATTATTATAATTCTCAGAATTAATGATTATTGTAATTCTTAGAATTAGTGATTCTCAGAATTAATGATTCTCAGAAATAATGATTACTGTAATTCTTAGAATTAGTGATTCTCAGAATTAATGATTCTTAGAATGAGTGATTGAGCGATTCTCAGAATTAATGAGTTTCAATGAGCAATTCTCAGAATTAATGTGTTTTAGAAGAGTAATTATTGTTATTCTTAGAATTAGAGATTCTTAGAATGAATGATTGTTGTTATTCTCAGAATTAGCGATTCTCAGAATTAATGATTCTTAGAAAGAATAAGTCTCAGAATGATTCATAATCACATGGAATTTCCAGGAAACGCCAACGCAGATTTTTCAGTATAAAAGGAAGGTAGAATTTTCTTCTTAGGCACTTTCAAGGGGACATATTATACCGGGCGAATCAGGTAAGTGATATTATTTATATTTCATCACCAATGATTAATGTTTCAACTGTTGATATTAGAAATATTTCATTATCACGATGATAGAGACTAAACTTTACTTTACCGCTCACACAGCGACGAGATTCCAACAAATCTTTTATTTGAGGTTTGTTAAGAGGATATTTTTTATCGATAAAATATATTTTTGACCGATCAAGATCAATTGTAAGTTTAGTATATTTTTGTTGACTGATCGGATCATGAAAGTTTTTAAATTCCGCTAGCAACTTTTGATACAATTGCTCGAGGTAATTGAAATACTCACTGTCATCAGATCTGATAAGCGAAAGTTTTAGCTTGTCACGAGTTCCACTAAAACATATACCTGATGTTTCATTATTAATTTCAACTGTCAATTGTTTGCCGTCCATCATTAGATATTTGATCTTGCTATTGTAGCTATTTGTCACTGTCAAATTTTCAAACATTATTTCTTTAGTTTAGATAAAATTTCAGTCGGAAAAGATAATATCGAGTATAGATCTATCATCATGACAATACCCAAGTGCAAATGTATCTACCCCATTTTTACAGTAACGTTTATCATCAAAATTACTCAATCCGCGTTTGATAATGACATCTGTTTCTAGTTTATGATGATTCGTTCGAATAGCCATTGCTCTTACAAAACTAACACCGCCATCAAGCGCGTACTTGTAATCATCAAATTTCATAAACTTTTTAACAAAATAGTCAGACAGACCTTTTGCTCTTTTCTTTATTTCATCATTATCTAACAATACCGAATACATTTTACTACGCAATCCGATAAAGTATTTGATGATGCTCGAGTTCATTTCATCTTTGAACTTACCAATAACCTTCTTATTCGTTTTGTCATAAAATTTACTGTCACGAGGGTAATCGGAAAGATCAAACAGATGTCGATTATCGTACATGTCCTGATAAATATCCTCACATTCGATTTCATATACGAGCGAGTCGGTATCAGTAAACAATAGTCTACTGGCCGGCCATTGATTTTTAACAAAATTATAATGAAAATCGTACATCAGCCATTTCGATAAATCTAACACGGAAGCTCCAACGTAAATCGGTTTGTTTAGTTTTAGATTTGTTTTTCGTCGCTGTATCGCGACAAGATTTTCATTAAAAATTTTCATGCTAACAAAATCATCGTCTGATACAAGTTTGTTTCTGCGATTAATATCCTTAACTAGTTCGATATTTACGCGTTTTCTAATATTTTCCATCGTCTTACCAAAAACGGAATTGTTCATAAGCTTAAAAAAGTCTTTCTCAAAATCAGATTTTGCCACAGCTCTTCTTGAAGTGTTCGAGTTAATATAACCTTTCATCCAAGTTGATTGATTAAATTTTAGTACACGATGAACTTTTCTCAACACAAGACCAGCATCGACTGCTTGTTTTAAAACTTTGTAATGCAAAACATAATTTTTCTTATTAAGCAAATTTGGTACTAGTTTTTTGACCATGGAATTTTGTCTTGGTGATGCTGACGTTTGTTGTTCCTGAGATAATAAACTATAATCTATGACCATCGATTCTGCGCAGAAAGGATAATCGTTATGCAATTTGTGTAGCCAAGTTGGATAATCGAGATCAACTTCAACGAAATACGAAACATCGTCGGGTATCTTTTTATCTGTCTCTGATAGAAATTGATCAACCGTAATCCAACGAAATCGACCAAAAGGCATTGGTTCTGCCATAGAATAACCGTACAAGTTATTGCAATCTAGATAAATAATATACTTCGAAGGAAGCTCAGGATTATGCTCTTTCAAGTATTTGTTGTTTGCTTCAGCATATTTTTTTATAATCATGCTAATACCACCTCGAATACCTTTTTCGATAAAATTGAACATATCAACGTCAGTCAGTAATTCTAACCTTACTTTACTAAATTTTAACAAAGCGTTCCATGACAGCCCGGGAGCAGAATAATACCAACAAGGATCTAGTCCGTAATTATTATAACTCACTTCTCGAAAACTTTCAAAAACATCTGCTAATAGTAAAACATCTGTTTTTAGGTACAAATCGTGATAATCACCAAATGTTCTACAATCAAATTCTTTCCAGATATCTTGCGCGTATTTGTATTTGTCATCTGTTATATTTTTATTTTTAAGTTGCGAATAGAATTTGTCCTTGTCAGGTAAAGATGTGTCATCAAATTTACTCCAATCGTCAAGATACTCGTACGGAAATACTCCTTTTTTGGTTAGTAGAGTGTATTTATCTCCAAAACAGTCTTGTAGGTTATCAAACTTACTACAGCCTTTTACAAGCTTATTTAACGATGCTTTCATAAACTGCATGCTGTCAATAAAACGCAACTTACCTAAAGTAACTGACATATACTTTTCAAAATTATTTGGAATGCATTTGATAACGTTATTGAGTTTTAAACGAGCTTTTACGTCAGGATCACCAAAAGCTTCTACGATAATGTGACTATCATATCCTCGAAAGTTGTGAAGAATAACTGGAATAAAATCTGAAGCATGAAATTTTAAATTACATTGATCATGAGCCGCTCCACGGTACTGTCCGGTGAGATGGCAATGGTCATGTACTTTCTTGTCCCTGACGTTGCCAGAGTCAAAAGCTTTCTCACAAATATGACAAAATTTCGCTTGTTCGTGATCAGATTTTTGCTGAGATGTCAGTTTTTTCATTGAAATTACTCTTTTTAAACGAGTAAATATATGATCAACTTCGCTAATGAGCTGCTTGAGAAGCCAAACAGCTGGATTTTTACCACGATATAATTTGATTGGTTTAGATAATTTCGAATTAGCACAACAAACTATCTTATACGCTACTCCACACGGAACATGATTTTAAGTTTTCCTTGTACTCGATTGGTTGGGATTATTTTCTACGCCAAGTACAGGTTGAAGTAAACATTCGAAATCAGCGTATATAACGAAAGGAATTTTTAGCTTGTGATGGTGATTGACAAACTGTAACACGCTATTTTCTTTGGACGGCATTGTTATTCGTTGTACGTCACTACAGTGCTGCAAATGCTTTTGTAATTTTTCATGGTCATTACAACCGTGTAAGCAGCGATAACAAAAGAATGTTTTCTTCTTTCGTTTATTATACTGTCCACCAACTAGTCCATTAAAGTTTTTGATCCAAACGTAATGATTTCTATAAAACAATAAATTTATAGGCGATTGTGAAGCTTTTTCTGAAATATATCTTGGATAGACCTTTTCTTTTTCATCAAGTCCGAAAACGTTGATCGAAACATTGTTTTGCTTTTCAAACTTTGGTATTTGATTTTCTGCCACTGGAAAGTCAATATCTTTAAAATTTAATCTTGACACGTGACTGATATACTTCTCAACACGATCAGCATTTTTTTCTGCTGGAAATAACGCAGAAAGAACAGCCCATTGGAAACATTTGTTATCGACGTTCTTCACGTTTATACAACATTTTTTGTTTTTTATTTTTGGTGGCAGGTTGATATACGAACTACCGCGTAATGCGTTATATTTCATTGTGTGAAATAAAATTTCCTTGATCATTTCAAACTTCCAACCCGAACCCGATTCGGTAAATTCTTCTATCTTTTTCCAAATTTCTTGGTGTATTTCATTAGCTAGTGACAAAAGATCAGTACCAAACAAAACACGCCTTGATTTTGCATTAATATAAGGGTCCGTAGTTTCCGTGTTAGTCGATTCTTCCGTCACAAGTAGCTTTGAAAATATAACGTGATATTGCACTAATATTCTTAGACCCTTATGTTTTTCAAGTTCACATTTTACAGTTGGCTTTAGCAGGTGGTAAAGATTTGTTGCAGTAAAATTTACTAAAACATTTTGATTATCAAATTTATAACTGTTGTCAAAACCTGCAAAAGCAGTCGCTATTTTTTCAGGTTCTCCCATAAGGCTCTTCTTAGCTATATCACGCAATTTCAACATTGCTATACTATAGTGTAATATCTAATTGATTGTTCGATCGATAATTCACCGCACACAGCGCATGCGCCAGGGTTGAAAAATCAATTAGAGTTATAAAATCCTTATAGTATAATGACAGCAAATCTGACAAGCGCATATGAGCAAGAGGTATATCACGTTCACCCAAAGTATAACCTATACGCTGGAAATGAACTTGGTTCGGTTATTAACATCAAAACTAAAAAATCTGTTGGCAAAGCAACGCCAGCGGGTTATAAGATTAGCGTAAAGGGAGATAATACCGAGAGGATTATAATGCTTAGAAAAGATTTTATTTACACATTATTCTGCGAAGATATTCCAGAGGGACAGCGTGTATATCATGTGAACAGTAAAGTCACTGATGATAGCATCGAAAACTTATCTTTACAAAACGAGTTTCAGCCGCACCCGGTCTTTGATTTATACGAGGCTAACGATCGCGGTATTATAAGAAACAGAAAAACTAAAAATGTTGTTGGTTCTAATAATAATATGAATTATTTCATAGTACATGTTAAAGGAACAAAAGTCGATTACGTTAATTATCTATCACATAGATTTGTTTATGAAGTATTTAATGACATCATTCCAGATAATTTAGTTATCGATCATATTAACAAAATTAAAACTGATAATTGTATTGAAAATTTAGATCTAGTTACACCAGAAGAAAACACCAAACGTGGATCTAATTCTGACGGTAATAATTTCAAAAAACCCAGAAGATCAGTTATTTCAGTAAATTTAGAAACTGGAGAAAAAATGAAATTTAAATCAATATCGACTGCAGCAAAGCATCTTAAAATTCATCCACAAAGAGTAATAGACGTTGCCGACGGTATAACTAAAACAACAACGTCAATGTCAACATTTGATAGATTTAGTTTTAGATATGATGATTAATAATATTTCGTAATTCTGTCTTAGTAAGACAGCTATGTGCAAATGCCATAATATCATCGCGATCAAATTTTAATGTTATAAAAGCATTTTCATTAAGTTTATTTTTTCTGCTGCTGTTAGTAATATTTTATGAGAATCACCTTGCGTAACAATAACGTCAACGGAATACGAACTATAACCTGACAGACATTTTCGAACTGCTTCGGCTAGTTCCTTGTAATTTAATATATTAACCTTTTGATGATATTTTACCTCGTCGGTCATATCTTATAACAATAAATTAGATAAAAGTATATTATAATATGAACTTGATGAAACGACTTGCTGAAATATATGCGGAAGACACAATCGCAGACAATGTTAAAATCACTAGCGATAAAGTCGCAGATAATATTACAATCTCTACCGATATAATAGACAAATCTGCTAGTTATAGCGAAGATGATATTTTATACAATAATAATGATGATGATGAAATAGTCACCGTCTCTGACAAAAAATTACAGCAGACCAACAACTGGACGATATAATGTTAAGTATCATATTGCTAAAAAAATAATAAAATTTAATTTTACTGTTGCCGAACAACAAATATTTTGGCAGCTTATCAGACCATTTTTAAATCTAAAAATAACTGGCCAGCGAAGGAGTATAAAATACGATTTTATTTTTGCTAAGATATTTAATTTAATGCCAGTTGATAATGAAAGAAAATTACATTTAATTTCGTTATGTAAAACTATCAAATGTAAATCTGTGCTTGTGAAATACGAACAAATTTATAATAACGTTATTGGATCGACTTAGTTGGTACCCAGCTATTAAATTTATCGCTATACCCACGCCACTTAACTAAACTTTTATCGCCTTTTCTCCTAATCACTTTTTCAATAACGAAAACATCTTGCTCAGTTTTCTGAAGTTCCTGCTCGTAAAAACTACCAGTTATTGTTTCACCTAATAAATCTTTTAACGCGTACGTCACAGGTATTGTTAAAAGTACTTTATCAACTACAAACACTTCTTCAGTCCAGTTTGGAGTAAATCCTTTTTCAAATGTTTTTTTAGTCAGAGAAATTCTAACTCGATCACCCACTTTAAATTTATGTCTGCGGTACATGTTTTCATTTGCAAGAATCGGATTTTTGATTGCGTCGTTTGGCGATAGTTTAGTGGTTCGGTGTTTCGTGTTATTATATTCGTCAACAATGTTTTGTAAATTGTCAATATATTTATTGGTATTTTTAGCTGTCAAATATTTGCGTATTTTTTCGTTTAGAGTGCGATTAAATCGCTCGACGACAACGCTTTTTCCCTCGTTCCCTGTAACATACTTTTTAATATTATTTTGTTCTAAAAACTGCTCGAACTTTTTATTCAAAAATTCTGCTCCGTGATCGGTCCAGATTTTATTCGGTTTTCATTCTGTACTTGTTATTATTTGTTTCAGTGCATCAGTTATTGACGTCCCTGTTTTATCTGAAACAGGTACACTAAAAGCATATTTACTAAAAACATCGACAACATTAAACAAATATTTCTTATTATCATTAAATTCTGCTAGATTTGATACATCAACTAAATCTATAGCCCAGATATCATCAACGGCATTCGCGACAACTTTACGTCGCGTAAACTTTTTTTTTTAGGTTTATGTAGTTCAGCTGCGAGATCATCATATAATTCCTTTCCGAGTCCTAATTTATATTTTGCTCCAATAAAACCCTGTACCAGCTTTCTATCAAAACGTTCTCGTACATTTGTTGGCTCCATATCACGAAGTTCGTCTAACATTACTTTATCACAGCCAGCCTTATCTTGCTCGTTGTCCCGGTAACAGATATCGTGACGCATTGCTATTGCATCAACTTGATTGTAAGGTTCTTGTCCTGGCAGCGGATTATCATTTTCATCTAGTTGTTTATCAAGAGGATTATAAGGTCCAGTATATTTATGGCCTGGCAATGTCCAGCCTCCTTTTGGTTTTGGTAATTTGCCAATAATTTTGTGAATGTCAATTCCGCTGCCAATTACCTCACGGCGATTGCATGATTGACAGTACGTAACGATTTTATCTTGTTCGATACAAAGATCTTTGTCACAATCGCAATTGCATTTCATTTTTATTTTATTATGTTTCATAAGATTAATCATCAATCAATATAACTCTGTCGGGACACATTCCAGATCCTGTTGTCGATTTCAAAAACATACTTTTCTTTCTACCACAAACAGCACAAATACTTTTTAGCATCATTCTATTATTTTTTGTTTTTTCCGTCGTCTCATCCTTATTTTCTGTTTTAGTTTTACATTTGAGACAGTATGTTGACATTGTATATACTTACAAGTTTAGATAAAATTATTAGTAAGCTTTACAAAAATTAATTGCAATCTCATCATTTGCGTGAGAAGGTTGCTTGTCAAACTGTAAAATAAACTTTAAAAGATCAGGATCTCCGGAGTTCTCACGCCGGGACATCTGTCGGACAAACATTATACAATAATAACCACAAGCTGATGTTCCGATCGGCTGTAGTTGATTAGACGAGTAATTTATTTTTTTAAATTTTTTAAAAATATATTTTTTTATAAGATCACTCGGAGGAAGTCCGAACGAATCAAAATAATTATTATCGTAGACAGCAACCCAGTGAGTGCCAGAACCATCATTGAAGTTTTCTATATTTACGACGCACGAACCACCTGCTGGTACGTCATCGAGTTCGTCCTTGGAAAATACTCCGCGAAATCCGACAACGTCATTCAATTTTTCGATGATATCAAAATTGCTCAATAGCGTCTGGTCCCTGGTAGAGTCATTCCACGTCCGATTCCTAATAGGTCTGGAAGAAGACTTCCCGCTAATCCTGCTAACAGAGGAGCTATTGGAATAAATCCTCCTTGTTTTGTTCGATTGCGTTTTGTTGTTTTCTTTTTTTTCGACGATTTTGTTTTTCGTTGTGGCATTTTATTTTATATTGTTACACAAAACTGAGTGACTTCGTCACTGACGATAGATTTGCTTGATTCCACGACCTTCGACAGCTTTTTTCGTTGCGCCAGATACTGCCCCTGATGCAGCCGCTAGTCCTAATGTACCAAGTACTGGCAAAATTTTGCTAGCTATCACGGAAAATGCTGGTCCAAAAAATCCACCTTGTTTTGACATCGCTGTTATTTGTGAAACAGATAGTTTAAGGACAAAGGGTTTTCCCTTATCGAGTTTGTCAATTTGTTGTTGCCTTAGCATTACTTTAACCGCTGTTTTATTCGAAGTCTTCGGAGATATCATTAAAGAAACAGATCGGCGTTTAGCAACAGCTGCTGATAATTTTTCAACCTGGCCGGATGTTAGGTATATTTTTCGAGTTGTGTACTTGGTTTTCATGATGTTATATCCAGGTTGTTAGATTAAACTTGTACCGTCATTCTTCCTTTTGTAGCATCGATGGTTAAGAATCTATCACTGACCAATAGTGCATACACGTTATACTGTTCGGCTGGCGCTGCGCCAAGCGTCCATGTGACCTCGATATCAGCAGTCGATCCGATAACTCGTTCCGAATGTTTTGATATATCAAAGTAAAAGATGGGATAGAGCGATCGAAACTCTTCTATTGATATCTGAGATCCACTGTCTGCGTCCTGATATTTTTGCATTGCTTCCATGAGATACATGTACGGTCGAGATATGTTTCTGGTTGCGTCTACGGCAAAATTGCATTCGATGGCACGTTCGGGATATTGTCTGGAATTGACCCTCACAAATATTCGTCTAACGTCAGGGTTATCAAATACGGAGTTGTTCATTTCTTGATCATTACGACGTGCCTGTCGTTGAAATACGACGAACAAATGTCGAGGTAGTTGTTCGCTAGCTGTAGTTGTCACACGCCATGTATAATCGGCTGTGTTAGGAATCGCTGTTTGATAAATCTTGTTTTGCTGGAAGTGTATCTTTTTTGTATAAGCGGTCAATAATGATTTGAGTTCCATCGTTTTAGCCACAGAAGGGACAACTCGTGGCATCCACAGCGCTAATCTTGTAATAGCAAACTGTCCTTCAGCCACCCCATCGGCATGTATTATACAATCGTTTCGATCAGCTCGATCTAAAATAAGCGTATGTTTTATTCCGCGAAAAACTTTGTTATATTCACGGCAAAATCCAAATATTGTACTTAACGGAAGCATCATCGTTATTTGTTTAGATTCTGCAGCAAATGCTTTTCGTTTAGCAAATCCTTCGTTGTATCTTCTGTTACGTACACTAATAACACCGTTTATTAAATTTAACATCGCAACACCATCTGCGGCTGCACCTGGCGGAGTTATACCAAGATTATTACAAGCAGCAGTAAGTGAAGCTCTTGTAGCGTCTGCGTTAGCGGCTGCAGCTGGTGCGGCTATACCAAACTTGTTAGCATTAGCAATAAGAAAATTTCTTACAATTACAACATCTGCAGCAGCATCAGCTCCGTGTACTAAAACACCACTTGAAATAAACTCACCAGAGGTAGTTGTCCCTAACGAGGTATCTTTAAACCACATCATGTTTGTGGCAACTGATCTAGAATAATCATCGCTAAACGAAACGATATTTAGTATTGTACTTGCTATTGGCAAGTGCATTGAAATATAATCTACGGTTTGATTGGCCAGTTGGTATCGTGCACTTTTAAATAAGCTCCAACCGTTATTGACAAGCGCAATTTCTACACCAGCTGCAATATCACCACCTATCGCAGTCAATATTTGTCCACGCACTTCTAACACTGCCTTATGTGGAAGTAGAAACGTATCCTCATCTCTTGTGTTAAAAGTTCTGACACCGGTTTTATTTGGTTCGTTTGAGTTTTCATCCAAATACTCGATGTATTCGAACTCCGTCACAGCATCGTCAGTATCATATTCTTCAGCAAGATCGAGATAATTTTTAGATGACATTTTATTTATAACCGTTACACAAAATTAAAAAGCAGCAGGAGTCATCGGCTTTGTTTTCTTTACAAATTTACGTACTATTTCTTCACCGCGTGGTGATAATAATTTTTTTGTTGTAGCTATCATAGCTCGTTTTGTTTCTTCTGTTGGCGCAATATCTAATATTGCTCGTTTTATTTCCGACACCGTAGGTGTTGTTGAAGGTCCTCTAATCTTATCAGCGATCTTTTGTCCTACTGCAGTGCCCGCCGAAGAAGCTGCACCTGTCGCAAAAGCTTTACCTGCGTCAAGTGCAATTGGTGCTACTTTACGCGCAATTCCTGGTATATTCTCAGCAATTGTTGTAAATATGTTTCCAAAAAATCCACCTACGATTTTTCTTCTATAAACTTTTCTTCGTTTCATCTTTGTCTATAAAATATAAGCTCACAAAATTGATCATGCTACAGTGCGTAAGTGTAAATAGTACGTGACAATTTCGTTGTTGAGATCTATTTGTCTACCTGATTGATCGGTTAATTGCATTGTTATACTTGTTATTTGATTTTCGAGATTAATCGGATAATAGATAATCTGACGTGGATTAATTTGCATGATCGATCCTGGTGGAACATCTGGCGAGAAACTATATATCGTTTGTCCTTTACTGCCCTGGGCTGAGTAAGATCCAGAAGCAATAGAGCAATTTACTAATATTGTATTTACGTCAGTTATATTTACCGGCAGTTCACCGTCATACGTAATAGGTTCATTAGGATCTAAATAATACTCTCTATGTTCAAATCCTATCAGTGGTGCGATACTTCTTGGTGATATAAAACTAACTGATATATTTTTTATTGTCATTCTAGCTCGTAACGTGTTATAATTTGTTGCTAACTCGAAATTATCAGATTTCATCTTCTCTTTTTGTATAAGCTCTTTTATCACTCTGTTTAGATCAGTAATATTATAAGCTCCTTGTGGAATTTTAAATGTTTTCCATTGCGTGTCTCTTATTGAAATAATTGCAATCTCATCATTGACACCAGTTTTTACGTTAGCCATAGAATTCCAACAAGTACAAGAAATTAATCCAATCTCATACTGTTTTTCAAGATCAAGTTGTATTGGAGGAATATAATTTACTGAAAAATTTGCGCTGTTTCCTGTTGTCTGCGAGGAATCAAGTAATAATGTTGTTGATGTTAGTGACATTTATAATAATATTTTAGATAAGATCGCTATGTAAAATTTCGTACTCGGACGATGTTAGTAATCCGGTCGATCTTAGATGATCTAGTATATCCACAATTTCATTATCGATCTCTACACTTTTATTACCAGCTTCTTTTGATGATATCAACAACATTAGTCGATCGACTATTTCTGCGTTTGATGTAAACACTTTAACTCCAGATCCAGTGGTTTCCTCTGGTAATGTTTTATTTCGTTCATCGTCATACTTATTAAATAGTCTTTTAAAATTCCATCTCTTATCATATTCTACTTTTCTGGTTCTGTACTGTACTGCTGTTTTAAGTAAAATCTCAGCAATAATTCCTTCTCTTATATAATCATGTAATTTAAGTAAATTCTCTTCATCTTTTTTATTTTTAATTACTTCATCAGCACGTGAACCATCTTCTATAATTTTTTCTAAATTTTCTGTCAAATTGTTATATTTTTCTTCTGGCCAAGTTCGAATTTTATCAATTTCTTTGATATTATGTTTTTCAATAAAATTGATATATTTTTTATCTAATATTTTAACACGTACATTTTTTCTAAAAAATATTATCTGTTTTTCAATAGGCATTTTTTCTACAATAGTTTCAGTTATTATTTTTTGTTTCTCAGTTAATTCCTTAGTTTGCTCCGACAATTTTTCTATTAACCTCTTTAACTCAACTGGGTTAACCGTCATTCTTGTAATAGCGTGCTGAAGCGCAAGAGGATTGTTCATTAGTCTGTCAAATTCGGCCTGTCGTGCAGCAGGATCAGCAATGTTTCTTACAAGTTCTTCTGCAATTTTTTTATTTTCTTCTTTCGATTTTTCTCCTAGTAAACCTAACAAACCTTTTTCTTTTAATTTTTCAAGCTCCTCTGCAGATAATGTCGATATTTCTGGTTGCTTGCCAAGTACTGCCTCAGTAACAGGTTTGAAAAGTTTAACAGTTTCTTCTTCTGCTTGAACTTGTCCACGCCGAGCTTCTTCCACTTTTTTCTTAAAAGCTGCTCGAGTTTCAATAAATTTCTTTAGCAATTCGATTCTTTGTTGATGCTTGTCCATTATTTTATATACACTTTACAAAATTAGATTATAGAAACGTGTCGAGGCAACAACGAAACATTTTAGCTGGATCACGCGCTAGCTTATCAAATAGAAAGAAATTGTATTTGTCTTTGGTTGCTTGGTGATATAATTCGATAAATTTATCTTTCGTTACGTCACCGCATTGTTCGTTTGCAATATTTCTAACATCAACATTATCCAGTCCGGGAAATAATATGAAACAACCAGTATTTCGTCTGATAAATCTATCGACGTTATAAAAGCCTTGGGCGAGATAAACAGAATTACATCTTTTATTACGCGATAATGAAAAATAAGATCTAATCTTGTTCATCTCCTCGTTGTTTAACGGAATATCGTCAAATACAATTATTTTATGTTCATGAATCAAGTTCGTTAACTGGAATTAGTTCTTCTGGTTGTCTTATCAAAAAGATATCATCGCCAGCGTTAAGTTCATCACGAAGTTTATCATTGTACTCGCTCAGTAATTCGTATTTGTCCTGTTGTGGATTAATTGTATAAATATACACCTTGTCATAGTTGAAGTTATTGTTGAGCAAAAGATTTAATAACAAATTTGTTTTACCCGATCCTGTGCGACCGACGATAAGATAATGACAATCTGGAAGTTCATTGTTATGTTTATGATGAATTAATCGTTCGGTATCGAAATTTAATATCTTTGCCATTGTTGTTATATAATTTTATGTTATATTAAACCGACTATTGTTGACAATTTTGTGTAGGACAATAAATAATGAGCTACTATACAAAATTTGGAACATTATTGATAGATTCGTCGGCTGAAGCTCAGCAAGGTGATTTATCGAGATACGCAACTCTAGATCAACTAAGAAATGAAATTGATAATTTATTAAATCTCACAAGTGTGGATCAAAATGAAGTTGTTATTTTCCAGGATAAACAAGGACGATTAAAGACGAGTAATGTACAACTGTCAAATGTACTTGTACGAATTCCCACCGCGGTTGTTAATAATATTGTTACTTTTACAAATCAAGGTAAGATACAAGATTCTGGTAACTCGATTAACGATTATGTCAAAAAAGCTGGTGATTCATTCACAGGTCACATTATTATGAATCAAAATAAAATTATAGACCTTGGAAACCCAGCCTCAGATACAGACGCCGCAACAAAAAAATATGTCGATGATCAAGAATCTAAGTACGTATTGGCCAACGGTGGTATAATGCGTGCATTTCTCAACATGAACAATAACGGCATTAATAATCTTAGAACACCGGAATATGATTTTGATGCTGCAACAAAAAAGTATGTTGATGATAAGGAAATTCCTATTTCAACTTCGTTAAAAACAATCGGTGATGAAATGACTACACTTAGTGCTACTTTTTCTAGACACGTAGAAACGTTCTTAAATTTTCGTAGAAACATAAACAAACCCTTTAAAGAATTTTTTGGGGAACAACCAACCGTTGAAATAAAACTAGCCGACGTTAACACGAAACTCAACGACATTGTCAGTGGAATACCTACTATTGTTCAAAAAACTAATCTGATTAAAATTCCACACAGACAAATTAAAAATATCGTGTACACAGTAGCATCAGGATTAACAACATGGTCACAGCAAAATAACACTATCAAATATACCGCAGAAGTTACTGGTGTGTATAGACTGTCTATCTTTAGCTCTGCAAAGTTTAAAATTTATACTACAACATTTCCGTGGCGTCATTCAACTGATGCTTTCTCTGGAGTTGTATCTATAGTGTTAAATAAAGATGCTGAAGAAATATTTTTACTGGAAGCAGATGATCAAACAATAACCGCAACGTCTTACTGGTGGTGTTTGGAATTTGTAGCTGAAACACCACAATTAATTACTTAATCAAACCAAGAACCAGCATTGTTGTAAATTAATATTATATAATGAAAAAATATATATTTGATTTCAATCACATTTCAAAAGAAATTCCAAAACAAGATGTGGACACTCTAATGCAATATTACAAATTTTATCATAAAAAAACTTTGGTGCGTGAAAAAATGTTATAAATACTATACCAAAATACCTCGAGTAATATCATATTTACCGCTGTTATTGACCGGATCTGGTATAATTTCAAGTGGTGCATCATTAAACCCGTTTTTGTTAATAATATCGGGCATTGGTGTTTCTCTTGAAACAGCGTGTAAAAAGATAGAACCTCGACTCGCGACTAAAAAAAATAGTTGCCAAACGGCTAGTATCACCTATAAAAAATTACTTGATCAGATACGATCTTACTTGCGGGGTATAAAATATGATATGGACGATTTAATACGCGAGTTTCGTACTATTGACAGTATGTTAACAGATATTCTACCAATGAGAGTTAGTAGGTATGAAAAAGATTATCAAAAAAAAGTATGATAATGATAGGGTATGAAATATTATCTAAACAATAAAATAATATCACTTACCTGATCTCGCTCAGTAAAGATTCCCCTTGAACATGCAGCACGCAATGACTATGAGAGAATTTGACCGCCTTATATATACCTGTTCTGAAACTTAATTATCTAAAAAAATCTCATCACCGTTTTGAGACATTTTAAGGTATTAATTTTCCGTTTACGTGATCTCCGTATGACTAAGGTATTTTACCTATGTTCTAGCAAATTCTAGATAATCACGCGATCTCCGTATGACGTGTTAAGGCATTTACCTGATTCGGTTGTCATAGAGATATTGATTTTTTTATACTGCGCAACGGCTAGGCGTATTGATTAGACAACATCTGTTACAAAGTCTAGGTATGCATGTTATATATTAGTGTAAAGTTATAGAATTATATCTGAGCTAAAATCTGCCTTTCAGTTTTGTGTAAATCGTTTGGGGTGGGAGTTTTAGGGTCTCTCATAGAGGTAAATTATATTTGTTAGGAGGTTGGGGAGGGGGTAAAAAAGGTCTTTGAGATAGAATCGGCCTTTTATATTACTACTACGTCTTGTTTAAGATTTGTATTCAGTTAACACATCTCTAGTGCCTTACAATGCATGACTCGATATTGCATACCGACTTTTTGTAAAGAACGAACCTTGTATGGTTTTGAAGAGCCGCTGGACTGGGAATCATGGGCTGAGTGTAAACCCGCTACTGAAAAGTACACAAAGAATGATCTGGATTAACCTTGTTATTGACCGTGTACAGAAAGCGACGTGGTTCGCGACCGAGCGCAATCGTGGCTGAATTCATGGATTTCAAGGACAAGCAAATGAGTCATTCATATATCTGAATAAACGAAATAAAATAAACGAGAGGCTTAACAACATCTGTACAAAATGACACATAGTATCAGAGGACCATATGAGGCGTTGTAGCGGACAAAAGCGGGTCCAATGAGAACATTACAGTTGAAATTTTAATGTCATATTTTATCAATCTCATGGAAGCAGTAGAGAACGCCAAAAGTGAAAACATGAAATATAAACTGATCATTGACGGTGTTGCCATGGACGTCCGTAAGAATTTTCGCGGGGGATGGGGTGGAGTGGGGTGGATGCGCCAGCGGACGGGCATGGGTGTTGCTTTCGTGTATGACAAAGCAAAGGACTTGTGGAAGTCAATTCAGAAAAGAGACACAATCCATATGGAATATGTATAACAAAATGTTCTGAAGGGCTGTTGGGCGTGGAAAAACACATGGTAAATTTGAATCATGTGATACCCTAGAACTGTCTTCGGGTGGGTCGGCTGGGATTACGTTGGACCATAGTGATAACAAAAGCACGGTTTCAGCCATTGGCGATTATTCTCTTAAGTAGGTCACAAGGCAAAGCTTTCGTTGTAAACAAATTGAACTTGAGTCACCTGTATGCAGAGTAATATATATATATATATATATATATATATATATATATATATATATATATATATATATATATATATATATATATATATATATATATATATATATATATATATGTTCTGGATGTATGAGTCTATAGCCGATCTTGTTTAGTACAAAACGATATTGTAAGATGTATTTTTACAGACTTTGTTGATTGTGTTGTTATTAGCTACAGCTGTGAACTTTATTATTTAAAAGTATATTATTTGTTTACATTTTATATGAAAGTTTACCCATTAATGATATTGAATTACTGGAAGAAAAATTAATACAGATTTTTACTGCTTATCCAGATGCCAAATTTTTATTGACAGAAGATTGCAATGGTCGCTGAGGTGACATGCAAGATTTTATTCTTTCACGTGATATAGATTTTATTTTTCAGAACAAAAATGCCCTTGAATATAAAATTTTATTTTTAACAAGAAATTGTTAGATAAAGAGGTAAATAATGGCCAAATATTACTAGAAGCAGAAGTATGTA
Source organism: Megalonaias nervosa (assembly GCA_016617855.1). Lineage (NCBI taxonomy): Eukaryota > Metazoa > Mollusca > Bivalvia > Unionida > Unionidae > Megalonaias > Megalonaias nervosa. The sequence goes on from JAECUM010005504.1 coordinate 58,161, forward strand.
AAGCCTATTGAAAATGACGTCAACTGTAGACTGTACGAGGTTAATGATGGAAATTGTACATGCCTTGTAAATGAACTTGCAGGTATTGCAGATTATTTTATAGCCACAATTGCATTATTTACTTACATGCCAATTTTTATAGCCCCAAATGCATGATTTACTTACATACCATTTTTTTAAAAGTCGGAGATATATAATTATTCATCTGTTACTGATGTTTATAAAATTATTGGGGTTCACGACGTTTTACAAAATTATGAAAATAAAAAGGATGCATTCATTGATACATTTTATAATGATAATGTTTTCTGAAGTCAGAAGGTAAATGTTCGGAATCTATTCCTCTCGTTTTGTTGAATCCGTCGACAAGATTATAAATAGGTATCAAAATGAACATTGAGCACTTTCGACGTCAGAAAACTGAAACTGTTTCTGCATATAAATATATTTCTCTTTATTCCTAAACTCATATGGACGAAGACAATAGAATGTTTGGCAATACAAGCAAGGAAAACATGATACGATTTTTTTTTAAATGGAGCTACGTTTGTTCCTGAATCGATGAAATTATTTGACACTCTTCTCTCCCGTTACAGGATACGGCACAGAATTTTGGGAATATGCATATTCAGCTAGACTGAAAATGTCTATATAAGATTTTGTACAAAGTACTTAAAATTACTGCAGAATACGGATTCTGCACTTCCTAAAGGTGAATGTAACCATTATCATCTCCGTGTTCAGTACTTCACAGCATGTATTTAGTACTTGATAGAACTGACCAGAATAAATAACCACAGAAACCCTGCAAGCTGTTACAAAGCGTAAGTGAAACCATGGGTGCCTGCATATAAGGACAAGGGGGCACTTGCCCCTCCCGCCCACACATAGGGGCAAGGGGGCACACGCCTCTCCCTCCCACCCCCACCCCGATTTCACCTCTAAACATGTTTTGGCCTCCATCCGTAAAACTTAAGAGCAGACCACTACATGTCTGCCCCCCCCCCTCCACAAATAATTCTGCTGGCGCCCCTGAGTGAAACCCGATGAAACTGGTCAAGCTAATTGGGTCTTAAATTTCAGAGATTCGTTATATAGATATGTTTGGATATGCATGGATTTCACATGTTATATAGATATGGTTTTGGATACGCGTGGATCTCATGTTATATAAATATGGTTTTGCTTATATAAATATGGTTTTGAATATACGTGGTTCTCATATGTTATAGTGATATATGGCTTAAGATATGCGTGGACATCACAAGACCTAGGTGATGAAATCCTTTTTATTGTGTCCATTAAGCATTGTTCACAAGATAGCTTTTAGAACAAAGGGTTTCAAAAACCTGTAATAAGGCTTATAGTTACATTGTTAATCTCAGCTCAGTTTTGAATATTGTCTTATCATTATATGCTCATTTTTGTCTCTGTTAACTTTACAGTGTCAGAATTGTGCAATATTTTACGATACTGAACACCTTCATATTGCACGCACGTGTACAACAAGTGTGCCTAAAGATAGTTTTGTAATTTTAGGAACTACTTTGTAAACAAACTATGGTCATTCTTGTAGTAGACTCTTTAGATTTTGGTTGATTAGATTTGTCTGTGAATTAACTAAAGCAGCTGTTTCGTCCATTTGAAAGTATAGACGATTAAGTTAACGATGTGGACGAGTTCACTGAATCAGAAACGAAACTTTCAAACAAGCAAACGAATGAACGTTATATTCGCAATGTCAACAGCAAACGTGAGAGACGCAGTAATTGAAAATACCATTCTGATCATTGAAACAGCTATTCAGGAGAATGTTCATATCTTTTCGCAAATAGAATGGTTAAGACCATGACAAGTGCTCTCTAGGGTCTAAAAAAGACAGCATAGAAAAGCATACTGAGGCCAATGGCTATCGTATATCAATGAGAGACGTACCGTTTTACAAGTATGTCAATATACTAGATTCGAGAAAAAAATGCAACTGAAGGTTTTGGTAGGAAACTAAAAGCCTCAGAGCCAATAATCCAAGTCGACGAAAAAGTATTATTTCCGCTGGGTAAATGGAGTGTCACATAACAGCTGCTTTTCAATTTTCCCTGTGTAACTATTTTGATACAATGTTAGGTTAGCGATGGAAGACACACTGTATTATACAGGTCATAGCTGGGGTCCTTTCAACAGTGAGATGCAAGTGACAGGGGATAAGCATGTTTTCTTTTACTGGTAATAAGAATGGTAATAAATATACTTACATTTATGCATATATTTGTCAACATAGAAACAAAATCCATGCGCATTCATTCACAATATGATTCTAAATTTCAATTTCAAGTAGACCAAACGACAATTCTTTTTTAAACTGATGTAGAGCACGCGACTACATTAAAAGGTCGCTGGGCGGAGCTATGTGCGCATGAATACTGTTATTGCTTATTGATGAATCTACGGTTGTGAATTTATCTTGGAATAAAGCATAAATTCAATTACATGGTTTCTTGTAATGTCTTTTATTATTAAGCCTTAGGCAGTTAAACAAAATCAGCATATAATAAAATGGTTACTGCATATGTATGGGAAATATGAACTCGTTTGTTTTTTTTTTTTCTTCTGAAAAATACTGCGCTTCACAAGGTCGTGCAGTATTTTCCGAAAAACTCGTTCGTATTTTCCCATACAAATCCAGTAGCCTATAAATATTGCTCTTCCATTAAAGTTCAGACAAGTGATAGTTTGTCTTAGTTGTTTTTCCCATTATTCAATGATTGAAATTTAGTTAACATAAACTACCAGTAAATGAACATATCTGTACCCTTGGGATGCCTTACAAATAGACGAACGTATCTGCACCCTGTGTGATGCCTTACAAATATATGAACGTATCTGCACCCTGTGATGCTTCACCAATAGATAAATGTATCTGCACTCTGCGCGATGCCTTACAAATAAATGAACCTATATGTGCCCTTTGTGATGCCCTACAAATAGATGATCTTATCTATATCCTGAGGGATGTCTTACACATAGATGAAATTATATGTGCCCTCTGTGATGCCTTACAAATAGACGATTTTATCTCTACACTGCGCATTCTACTGATATAAACTAGCTATCCACTGTATAACCTGTGGGATGCCTTACAAACAGATGAACGTATATATGCACTGTGGGATGCCTTACAAATAGATGAACGCATGTGTGTGTGTGATTTAGATTTTAACGTAGCTTTAACAATTTTTCAGTCATATTGCTACGATGTCTGCAGTGAGGCAGTTTATAGTGATGTCTAGCACTGGGGGATCATGCCGCAGACATGTAGCATGATGTCCCACCCAGTCACATTATCCTGACACCAGGTCGACCAGTCCTAACACTAACCTCTTAATGCTGAACGACTAGCGAGGCAGCTGTTAGTACCATTTTTATAAGTCTTTGGTAAGACTCCGCCGGGGTTCCAACCCGCGATCTCTCGCATCCGATGCGGACGCTCTAACCACCATGCCACCGGAGCGGTTCCTGTGCACTGTGGGATGCCTTACAAATAGATGAACGCATCGGTGCTTTGTGGGATGCCTTACAAATAGATGAATATCATCAGATGGTCATGGTATTTTGATTTTATTAAGATTTAAGATCAAAACCTTTCCCACCGTTCTGTCAATTCTATTCTGCAGAAGAAAACTTGCATTCACTTCTGCAGATTAAAAAGGCCATTATTATTGGAAAATCTTACGCTATTTAGCGTGCTTTTAGAACGAACAGTTTTGCAAGCTTGATCAGTCTGGTATATTCCAAATGTGATGTTTGTATTAATAATAATGCATCTCTCTCTCTCTCTCTCTCTCTCTCTCTCTCTCTCTCTCTCTCTCTCTCTCTCTCTCTCTCATATATGAGCATTTCAAGCCATCCTAATACGCTAATAATACTTTCTTGTTTTACATATTTCATAACATGAATTATATATTGGTCGGTGGCCTTAAATACTATATAATATCATTTGTATATTGACCGGTAGCTTTAGATACTGCATAATAGATGTTACTGTCGTTGTCTTGGTAAATTGTCATTGTCTTATAAAATAACTCAATACTGATTAGTGTTTTGTCCATGTTTGTAGATTGTACGTGTCTTTTGTAAACAACATATTACATATCTAACTTCTGTCAATGAATGCAGGCTGAACTTTAAGATAACATTTGTAAACATGTTTACATGGCCTTTTGACCTTAGAATATTCTAGAAAGAGAACTTGAATTTGATGGGCGAATGATCCACATCCTGGTCGTCTTATTGTGTCTTAGTGTTTTTTATATAAGGTTTGTGACAAAAAAATATTTATTCCTATCTTAATATCAGTCTTTTGGTTGTGTTCAGTTATAATTTGAGTGAAATCATTTATCTAAATTATTCGTTGGAATTATAAAGTGCTGATTGACTGTTTTGGACTAAAACATTATTTTGGGATTATTGTAAATTAATTCAAAGACATTCTAAATTATATCACCGTGATACATCAAGACTATTGGCACATTATCACATTCAATACTGGAATTCATTCGTATCTCTATACTTTTAGATTTTGGGGATGTTTTAATTCACAATACTGTAAGTTCCTTTTTAAATTTTCACCTTGTATTCTAGGGGAATAAACTAGTTTTTAAATTTTATAAAACATTTTGGTTTTGCATTTTCTGTTACTTAGTTTAAGACCACAGAGTCGTAACAATAGACAATTATTGTAATGATGTTAAGGAATAAAAGAACAAATTTGTGTTACATTCTCATTTTCCAACTGCAGCCGAACATTATCCACATTCAGATGAGTCTTAAATAAAAAACAAGTCTAGTTTTGCTATTTATGGTCATTTTTTGGATTACATGTTGATCATAAATAAAGACAGACTCTCTCTCTCTCTCTCTCTCTCTCTCTCTCTCATTTGATCTACCGTCTTTGCAAGATAAATGTCAGCTCTTAATGCCTTTCTAATAAAATAGATTTATATCCAGAATTACCTCATAGCATGTGTAAATAAGCAACACTTGGTACTTACTTTTTTCTGGTCAAGTTTTGTTTCTCGGAACTTTTACGTGTATTTCAGACCCAACATTTCATGATACCGTTCTCTTTACTCGTTCTGGCAGCTCTCTACGCCATCCAGAAATGTTAATGGCTGGGTAAGAATTATTGATGGCATTTATTATTTCATAATCTGCATAAATCTGAGTTATCTGTTGGCACTGGTGTGTTAGATCACTGGTTCATCTAATATATATTTAATTGCAATTGCTGTAATCAATGTTCTATCGCTACGAGAGCATCGTCCGTGGCGCAAGAATGAGCTGAAATGCAGACCAATTCCTTCAAGACACGCTATTGGTATCTTTGATTCAGCATGTTTAGATAGTAATGGATCACTGTGAGTTCAAAACATGACTGGTCAAGAGCATAAATAATATAGAGGTATCTTTCCGTGACCACCGTTGATTAAATGAGCATTACTACTATTGCCATTTCAACTAATAGATCATTATGATTTCAAATTGTTCTATCAACAACTGAAATGTAATTTTTTTTGTTTGTTTTGTAAAGCTAATAATTCTAGCCTTAATTGTCTCCATCATTATTGATTTTTGTCATGGCTACAGAGATTACTTTTTTATGCCCCTGTGTTTGTTAAGTTATAATCATTTAATGCCTTTTCTCTGGTACAATACTATATATTTGTCAAACTGTATACGTGTACTTATTATAAAAGATAACAGTAACCTCTTTTCATCCTTTAGTGCCTTTACTATATGAAGCATTAACGCAGCTGGCGAGACGTGTGTGTGTGTGTGTGTGTGTGCTATGCCTTAGAACCGAATATGATCCGTTTGCATCTTCTCCGTTCCTTGACGGGTCCTTGTGATCAAACCTAATCTTATTTCAGTTGAATTATTATTAAAGAAGAAACATGCATGCAATATATGCAGTTTCTTCTTATACTCTCCCGAGAGAGAGAGAGAGAGAGAGAGAGAGAGAGAGTACTGACTGTGAGACTAATCTCTAAAATTGTACGATTCTTATTTGTAACGAGCATTTTCTCGTATTTATATTAATAATTGTAATTTTACGTTTATACCAGCACGCCTTTTTTCCTAGATGATGATGAAGATGAATAGTATATTTGACACAGGCAGGTTTATATCCAATATGTATCATCATCGTCCTCATCTTTAGCTTCATTTTCTTCATCATCCTGTATGTGTAATGATATTACAGTACTGGCTCACAATTACTGCCAGTGTCCTGACATACCAATTAGCGGTGATAACGATAAATAATTAACATATATGTGATAACATCCGAGAACACGTGTTTGGCTGTTGAGGACACACGGTACTAATTGTATGAAAAAATGGGAACCAGCCTGGAAATGCGTGAACATAAAATACAGTATATATCTGTTTGGGTGGCCAGGATTGGTTAATAATGTAAGTTATGTTTTAGGAAAAAGAATCTTTTGAGAGCTTATCCTAGTTGTAAGCGAAAAAAAAAAAAAAATACAGACATTCTTTTATTGATGGAATTTCAGTCCTTTAACAGTCTTGACTTTGGAACACTCATTACTAAAATTAGCACCTGACTCTTTGGTGTGGAATTGAAAGCACATGTTTCAAACACATGCAGGTCCAGAAAATGCCGCGGCTCACATCCTTTCCTCTACACAGAAGCTGACTTCCAGGTTTCATCTATACTGATAAATATAGGTTTGATCATGAGCACTCAGAAATTTTTGAGTTATTGAATTTTTAATATCATGGTGTTTGCATAGGTTTACTGTGGGAACTGAATTAGAACCGTGAGTCCTTGAGTGGATATCTGAAAACTGGTCGTTCAAAAATGGTCCTGGTGTCTGTCCGTCCTACGGCTTCAACGCGTCGAATATTCAGTATTTCAAATCTCGTATAGCGCGACAAATATGCTACACATGTCGTGGGCGTGTTAATTTAATAGTCATGGCGGTTGGGACTGTGTATTATGTTCCTGTCTTGATATAAAACGTGTACCATGGTACCATGTATTATTTTCTGTTTAGATAGACAACGTGTACCATGGCACCATGTATTATGTTTCTGTTGCTCATTCAGTACCCATTTGCTAAACAACTTTGAAGAGAGAGAGAGAGAGAGAGAGAGAGAGAGAGAGAGAGACTATGGCCACATGCATCAAAATTACCGTTCTTGAAAAGGAGAGATTTAATAATTAAGCATTTACTAGTACATACCCGCGATATATTAAATATCCGAATCATCACGACAAGTTCAAAAACTTTACAACGAATATTTTTGTATCCACAATGAGTGATTCGAATATTTTTAAAAACAATCGACAACGTTTATCTTTCAGTATCGATAACTTTGTGTGATATGACAAATATCACCGCAGCATTTACTATCAAAGTTTGACATTTCATCTACTCAGTATATCATTTTTTATACCTTTTGATGCGACCTTAAACCACGTAAACATTATACCAAAAATGTTTCACCATCTTGACACGAACATCGGAAATGCGACCATTTGTACAATTTTCCTCAATGTTTTATAGTCGTATCACGGAAGTACTCTTGTTCGACGAAATGTACGATAAGGAAGTTGCAATTTAAATCTCATTGGAGTTTACGTTTTAGCAAGAGTCCCAAGTGGATCCGATATCGCTCACCTAGTAGTTGACACATGTCAGTTTGTGAATCCGTAGAGGAGGACAGGAAACGCTTGGGACATATCTCTGTTTATATTATCTATTAATATTGGTGTGATTTGTCTTCTTTTCTTAGGCAAGTCATTTTACTCTCATTGCGCAACAAAACTAATCTAAATTTCCTGGTAACAAAACACTTTAAAAAGTAGGTTAAATCCAACCAAACGAAAAAAAATAAACTGTTGGTGTGCGTCTCTGATGAACACCAGTAGCATCTCTGGATCTCTTCCATCTCCTGAGGACTTAAGTAGTCTTATAAAGGGCGTGTTCTGGCCCAAAACCCCTATTTTGAACTTGACAACATAATTCTCCCCTCTTCCTCCATAGCCCGCTCAAGTTAGTCTAAACAACTACGAAAACAACTTTGTTGAGGCAACAGCGTCTATTTCATAATCGTTTACTCGTCGATGACATGCCATTAAATCGACGCCGTCGTCAAACAAAATAGGGTTTGATTCAGAACACCCGCTTATATAAGACTACTGATATATTTCAGACAAAATTGCTAGCAATTTTTATATCTGCTATTTCACACAAAATTACTATACCTAACATTCACACAAAATTACGGTCCGCTATTAATAACTTGCTGTGACTTGCACGTCAAACTTCTGATCAATAAAATGAATGCGCTGTTAATAACTCGCTGAGATTTTACCTAAAAAAAAAAAAAAAAAAATGATTTACACACGCGCTCCAAGATGAGTTTCTTCTTCGTACAGTTATCTAAATTTCATCTGTATATCTGTAAGAGCTCGGTAGCCGTGTGGTTAAGGTATACGGGCAAACGTTAGATCGGCTAGAGGAAACTAAATCATGTGTTCGAGTCCAGAAAAATGCGATAGACATATTGTCTTGCGCTCAGCAACAGAAGCTATTATAATTGGGGGAGCCCCTGCAATGCATTGAAAAGACATGTTATATTTGTATGGGTAATTCTAAAATTGTAAAAAAAAAAAAAACTCATTTCCAGGGACAACTTGCCTGGCATATCCGAAGCTCAAAGCGCCCAGGGTTCGCTTAGGGTTTGTATTTTATTACAAACTCTCACGCTTAGCGATCCAACAATTGCAAAATTGAAAATCAGCCTGGACAGCCCTCTGAATCTCTAAAATTTCGTTTCTCACTTAGCAATTCACCAGAGGGTATGTTGACGCACAACGGAAAAACAAATATAACAATTACCCAAGATAAGAGATATCCAACGTCATTCAACTTCGTCGTCAGGTACTCTCTTCTGCCATTTTTATTATAGTATGGTGGCTCGTACTGTGATTTATATTTCACACAAAATTTACTGAGTATCGTTTTTCGTATTTAGCAACTCTGTTCGGTATCATATCTACGAGCAAATCGTCTTTGACTCGCAGTTCTTGTATCAGATCTAACATAAACTTTACACCTCTGAGATAAGCTCGAAGTTGATTAAGAATTTTATCATAAGTCGCTACTGCTATTTTACATGAAGTATTTTTGTTGTCATATTTTGGCTCGATCTTTTTATTTATTGTCGATAAAAAAAATACCTATCCCCGACATAATTAACAATAATGGGTTTGCGGTTCCGCCGGCTGTAGCAATTCCAGCTGTTGTTAGTAATATTGGAATATAATTCAGAGCTTATTATTCTGCTGTAATATTTTCTGGCGCGTCTGATACAGTAAAGTTTTTATGGTAATATTTATAGTATGTGATCAGCTCGTCTCTATCGTTGTCTTGGAGACCAGATGAAATATGACTGAAGTCTGTTATTTCTTTTTTTTTCGTCATTATGAAACTTGTTTCTGTAATTATTTCAATAGCCGTAGTAAAAGCGTTTTCAGCTGAAACCTTATCAATCAGAGCAATAAGTTTTTAATTGACAGGATCGGCATTTATCATACACTTCAGATGAGATATCATCATATCGGATATCTGGTAAAACCGGGGATCAAAATGGAGGGTCAAAATGTGTTGGTATTTCAGTAATATCATTGACTCTATCACGATAAATATCCTCTATTTCGTCGATGTAACTAACAACATAAGATAACTGACCCAGTTTAAAATTTTTAAGTACTAGATGCTGCCTGACGGTTGCATAAGCTGTTGCAAAACTTAAAAAAGATCGAGAATATCAGCTTCCCCTATATCTGTGGTGGGTAGGTTTAGGTACCCAGTAATCAGCTTCCCCTATATCTGTGGTGGGTAGGTTTAGGTACCCAGTAATCAGCTCTTTGATATTTTTGTATTTTGCTTCTGTCAGTAACTTTTCAGCTTCTTTTGTATAGTTTTTTAATGCAATTTTTTTAGAACTATTTTGTATTTCATAATCTTCGTCAATAATATTTTTATAGTTGTAATTTCGTCAACCTCTTGATAAAATATATCTCGTTCGACATCATCATATAACTCAATTCTAGACTCAGTTTCTGATATTGCGTTTAGTGCAGCATTAATGTGATTTACGTTATACTTTTCTTTATCGCCGGTGAGAGAGTCTATTAGAACTAGATATGCTGTTGTTAGAAGATTAGAATCAACGCTATTATCTATTATTTCTAACAGCGTCTTTTTTATCATAATAGTCTATACAGAGTACACGAAATACTAGATGTTTAGCAAATGTGTCCTTGATCTTATGAATTTTTTAGAAACTTGTGTTTCCTTGTTTTAGCTAGTTTGCCAAGCTCGTAGTGAATCTTCTTTAGTTGCTCTTACTCTGGTTTCTTACCACCATGATATTTTGTTTTTATAAGGTTAGGTTTATCAATAGTCAAAACATTTTCTTTATTTAGCTCGAGTAGTGTATTTATCAAATATTTTTCAATCTTTAATCGCCGCTCCTCGCAGTCGCTTACAGGACAGTATTTGCTAATTATATCAAAGTCTCTGATAGCGTATCTCAGTTGAGGGCCTCTCATTCCTGAAACCCCAGCAAAACTGTCGCTGTTCTTAGTTAAACCTGGGGAACGTAAAGTTAATTCTTTCCTTCGAGCAATTATATTTATTACTCTTGCCTCTTCCACATTCTCTGGGTCTAGCTGATCAATATCAGCTATTTCGATCTCCGTTTACGGGTTTAGTATAAAATTATAAAACTCTTTTGCAACCCTGATCAGTGGTGGATCAATAGACATAATAGATTAAAATCACATTGAAATCGCAATGACCTATACTAGGTCATCGAGTGTATATATCTGAAACATAGACAAAGCTGGGTAAGGACCTACAGCTTTGTTAACATAAATTCGGAAATACGAGTACTTGTTTGTGGTAAATTCAGGACGAAGTGTAAATTGCTTAGAAGTAGTAGTAACCAAATCACCCAATCCCCAGATCAAAAACCATAATGCGTTAATGTTAGATCCTTCTCATCGCCAGTCATAAATGAATTCGGTCTCAGCATTTATTTGGCCTTGTAATTGAAATTTCCATATTGCTACAGCCACTGGACACTGTATTTCAATCCAAAAGTTTAATATTTCTCCGTCTGTGATCCACTCTGACCTGCTAGATATAGAACTGTTAAACGCAAACGCATAACTTGGATTAATTTCCGAATAATAACTTGACGCTGTTACAACAAAACCCCAACGATTATTAACAGGGTCAACAAGATGCAGAATGTGATCGACACTATTTTTAGCTCGTTTTACACTGCCACCAATCGCTTGTGATTGTGTAACACTATCCACGTACTGTTGATTGGTAAGATCGGATGTAGATACAGGCACGTACGTAGAAGTTATCTTATTATCAACCATATCGATCGCACCTGTTACCGTACCACTGGATTTTTTTAAGATAATTTGCATCTGCAGAAGTAATTGCACTTGCTGATGCTGCACTTATTGCAGCGTCAACATAAAATTTATTTGTTAGATCAAATGGGGCAACCGAATTATAAGTCGTTGTTATTTTATTCGAGCCCATGTTTAACATACACTATTTGTTGCAGTAATTGATCTCAGGTCAACATAAGATCTATTTGTAATATCATATCCAGCAGTTGCGTTATATGACGTTATTATCTTATTCGATCCCATATCTAACGCGCCAGTCATCGTATCGCCGGATTTTATTATAAAGTTGTCCTTGACAAACTTTACACTTGTTACAGAATCGTTATTGGTCAAAGTTATATTAACAAGTTGGGTATTAGATATTAATTCCCCACCCATATCTAACGCGCCAGTCATCGTCCCACCAGATAATGACAACTTGGAATTATCTACCGAACTAAGCTGTGCATAGCTTTCCGCCTGTGAATTATTCATGTGGGGGGGGGGGGTATTCGGTCTCAAGATTTACAATCTTTTTTTAACTCATGTTGATATCTCCGGTTATCTTTCCACCAGTTATTGACATCATACTATTGCTGACAGCATTAATTTGGGCAAAACTTACTGCTTGTGAGTTATCTACGTCGATAGGTGGATATGTTGTCTTAAGGTCTAGCACTCGCTGACCAGACATACTTAAGTTACCAGTCATCTTTGCAGCCGACAATGATAACTTACTATTACTGACAGCATTAAGTTGTGCAAAGCTTACTGCTTGTGAGTTATCTGGATTGATTGGTGGATATGTTGTTTCTAGATCTTTCACTCGTTGTCCTGATATGATAAGGTTACCGGTCATTGTGTCACCGGATCGCTTAAGATCGCTTACAATAATTTGTCAGATCAACATCTGTAGCTGTAGTTGCTGTTGTTTCAGCAGATGAACTACTGATTAACGTACCAAATTTTGTGTAGTAGCTCATGTTATTGTAATTGCTGCTGACAAAATTTTGTGCACATGTTATATGATGATCATAATAAACCTTGATACCGGTCGCGTAATAAAAAAGAAGCACAATTTTGAGTTACCAGATTGGAAACACTAGCACAGAAATCGATAATGAAATAGTTGAAATACTTGATCATCTAAGATCAAACGGATCTTTAACGACGGACGAGTATTATGTGTTACACAGCGATCTGATTCGCGGCGAATTAATTCGCTAACGCAAAGCAATTATTATGTTTTTATCTGCGAATAACCAATAAAAATGTCGTCGATGACGCTTTTACTCGACTCATCTCAGACAACATCGAACAACGCAAACTTTTCAGTTTTTTATATCCTGTTATTGAGCTTGATCCTAGGTCCCCAAAGCAATATGAGATCGGATTAGTATCAGCTACTGTTTGGCACTCTATGGCAAATGTTAAAACTAACGTCAACGATAATTTAAGTTCGGGGTGAAAACCAATGGCGTCATCGAGTGGAAATCTGTTAAGATACCACAAGGCACCTACAACGTCACAGATATCAACAAAACAATAAAATATCTTGTTACCGCTGGCAGTAGTGGTATATCATCTGATAATTTCTCAGAAATAATAGAAAATATACCTGGAATAGCTCACAAAGTAGCGCCAATCGCGTTAGACGCGCCAAAGGCTTTTGCAACAGGAGCCGCATCTGCAGCAGGAACAGCTGTCGGACAAATGATCGCTGATAAAATTAAAGGTGGAGTGCCATGTGGTTCGGATATTCAAAAAAGGTTATTTCTGAAATAGCACCATCATCAGAAACAGCACGTGCGATGATAACAAAAACAAAAAAATTGTTGTCTCCGGCCGGTGAAGAGATTGTTGGGAAACTAGTTTCACGAGCTAGACCTTGGAGTGTTAGCACTCCGCTTGATGTTGCTGCGTTCTAGGTGGTTGTAAAATAAGCACGATTTTGTCTGACGATTACAATAAAAATGTCTATCAAAAATTATCTTGACCTAGCCGACGAGACAATATTAGCCGCGTATAGCAGAAAGATACATTTTGAACAAAACAAAGTTGATCAAATCGCTGTACCAAATTCAACTGATAACACATGGCGGAAAACAACAGCACCGAGCGAGCAATTACCGAGTCATATATTTATCGTGTTTCAGCGACAACATAAACGTAATAATCAACTGCAAAACAACTCAATTTTTTTATAACGCTGACGTAAGACGCATATTTGTCAGAATAAACTCAAAGCAATATCCTGAACTTTGAAATTGCTGATAAACTTAAAGATGTCAGCGGATTTATCGGAGTATTTTCCAAGGACTAACTAGCAAAGAGATCACCAACTGCTGATCAAAGCTGTGTTATTAATATATAAGATTTCAGTGACGGATCTGGAACTCAGTGGGTAGTTTACAACAACAACTTTTTGGATTCGTTTGGTCTTCCTCCGAGTGATGTTATCAAACGGTACATCTTAAAAAAATATAAAAAATAAACTATAACTCTAATTAGCTTCAACCGGTTGGAACTTTATTTTGTGGTTATTATTGCGTTATGTTTACCAAACAAATATCTGGATCCGATAGCGAATCTAAACACAACGATTTCTTAAAGTTTATTCTTCCAAGTATCAGCAATGATCGTAAAGCGGTACTTGGATCGTAAACGATTTTATCATTAATTTTGTCTGACATCAAGTATAAAATGACAACATACTGTCTCAAATTCAGAACCAAAAGCAATAACATCGATGAAACAACGGAAACAACCGCTAATAACAGAAAAATGCTGAAAAGTATATGTGATGTCTGTGGTAAGATAAAGAGTATGTTCCTTAAACAAGATAAATCGGGTGATATAATCACTGGTGGTTGTGCAATGCAAAACCAGATTGCTAGCACTCCGACAATAAGGTCGGACGATGAAGTTATTTTAGTAAGCGACTAAAAATAAATGAAATGTAATTGCGAGGATGTGAACAAAGATCTGTGTTTGGAGCAAAACAAGATAGTTGCTTATTGCCAGCGTTGCAATCATACTGCTGTCATGGGATCACAATTGGATATACATAATATTTATTGGCAAATTACCTAAACCAAAGGAAGGTTGGACATTGCCAGGACATAAATATACCAGACCATGGAATCCAATTGATCAGCAACTCGATGAAAACGATAATCCATTACCGGGACAAGAACCTTACAATCAAGTTGATGTAATTGCAATGCGTCATGATATTTGTTATCACGATCACGTCGACGACAAACTAGGTTGCGATCGGGTTATGCTTGACGAACTAAGAGGAAACCGGATAATACACAAGAACGAGTTGACAGAAAACTAGTACTAGGTATCATTGGAGCAAAATATAAACTTGGCGTTGGTGTCCCTGGTAAACATGCGATGGAGACGCTAGTGCATCAGCTACACAGACCTAAAAAAAATGTTTCGACGACGGAAGGTCGTCGCAAACGCAGTTGATGATATCTGGGCGATAGATCTAGCAAATATGCAAAACATTGCACAGCAAAACGATAACAAAAGATACTTGTTTAACGCTATTGATGTCTTTTACAATACAAGTTTAGTGTTCCTGTTTCTGATAAAACTGGATCGACGATAACAAATGCGCTTGAAGATATTATTGTTAAGACGGATCGAAAACCAAATAAAATCTTGACCGACCATGGATCAGATTTTTTTAACAAAAAGTTCGAGCAGTTTCTGAGACAAAACAATATAAAAAAAATATGTTACCGGTAACGAAGGAAAGAGTGTTGTTATCGAACGTGTTAATCGTACGATAAAAGAAAAGATTTACAAATATCTTACAGCAAACAACACCAACAGCTATATTGATGATTTGCAGCGATGATAACGGATTATAATAACACTAAACACAGAACAATTGGAATGTCACCGAACGATGCTATAAAAATCAATTTCTTTCAAACGAGAACATATATCGCAGACACAAGTTTAACGCTGGTGATCGTGTCAGAATTTCAGTAACGAAAAAGACATTTGATAAAGGTTTTACCCCGAACTGGTCTGAAGAAGTGTTTGTCATCGACAAGATTTTAACAACAATACCGGTAACATACAAGCTAAAAGATCTTGCAAATGAAGATGTCAAGGAAGTTTCTAAGAACAGGAACTTAACTAACAACACAAGATATATTTGTTATCGAACGAGTGATAAAAAGACGTGGTAAACGGAGTTTGGTCAAATGGCTCGGTTACGGTGATAGTTTTAGCAGTTGGATACCAACTAGTGAAATCAAAGATCGTTGACTAGATCGCTAGCGATCCGATTAGATCGCTGTAGATCTCCTCGTATTTTAAAGAACAGACTTGCATTTTATAGGTCTGAACAACGATATCTGATACTGTCTTCGATCTTCTCTTAAAGTTGTCAACAAGTTTAAAATCTTTACAAAAATAAAATCAAATTCTATATCTTTTTGACGAACGCAACTTCAAGTTGTCCAATATGCATAAATGGTTTAAGTATCTCCCAAACTGTCTGATGCTCTGTGACAGTAAAATCATTTTTTTTATCTTTTTGGCAAGGTGATATTTGATTGTTCTACATGCTGATGCGATGCTATCAGTCGATTACAATCTTCAATTTTATCGAGATCAGGTCGAAGATCAGACAATCGTTGAAACATGTCATATTTTATCATCGACATTATACATAAAACGTTTGTCTAATAAAGAGTAATAAAAAATGCCAGACGAAATAAGGAGTATTGTCAGAGCTAAAATATTGAATATGAACCTGTTGTTTGACGCGGTTAAACTTTTCATGAGCAATAATAAAACGGATCTCAATCATGTTAATCTTATCGTTGGATACGATCCTTACTCGGCATTTGAGGTCCTGTTAACAGATTCCGAGGTACTGGAACTTGAAAAAGATAAAAGAAAGTATTTGTCAGATATGACAGGGAAACTGTCATGAAATGGGCTCATTGTTGCTTGACCAGAGAAAATCTTAGGGATATTCTAAAGACTGATTTGTGATCAACAATTTTATGTTAAATTTTTATGTTAAATAGCTGGATAATATGGAACGGTTTGTTACTCGAACTGATGTTGTAAACACATATCAACTTGAAGAGGCTATGAGAAATATGTTTCGCGGTGATGGTAACACGATGGCCCACTTCGTTGTAGAACGAGAAAAAAATATTCTTATTTTGCTCAGTAACGTCGAAGTCGATCTCATGCTAAAATATGGTAAGATTTGGATAGAGTACGACAGAGAAGCGCTAAACAAATATGTTAGCTGCTGTTTGACCAACAGCAATGTTGCTGCTACACTAAACAACAAATGAATATCGAAAGAAGATTTTATAAAAAGTTGTTGTTGAAAAAGCTGACTTTGTGGTGCCATCAGCAGCAGATTTGATTGACGCTGAGCAAATGTTAATGTATTTTGATGCTACTGGTATTGAAGAAAATAGTGTTTCTTCACCTGTGATAGAGTTTTTGATGTAACAGGTTTGGTAGGATTTTTAAAATTAATACCACCTCCTCTGCTGCGTCTCGTATTTTCTTTCTGTGACCCAAGGTCAAGATTTTCGAGACGATTATCGTTTTTATTTCCGTTTTTATGATCGATAACTAAACCACTAGGAATCAAACCATGAAAAACTTCCAACACAAATCTGTGTGATTTTTATAAAATTTGATTGGTACTAGCTCCTCGTACCATTACCCGAAAATAACCATCTTTATCAATACTACCAATATTTTTTCTTGTTCGGACGTTTCGGACAACACATCCTCTGTTAACCTCATACAAATCGTAGATCGGATGTTGTTTAAACTTCTCTCTCAAAGACAAATTTGCAACGTTATTGTCGGTTAATTGATCATTGGCATGATAAACTTGCATTCCAGCTGGAATATCATCATTGAACAGTGTCCAGATTAATTCATGTAAAAACATGTCAGTGTACTTAGCATCATCGCTAGATTTTACTTTAATCTTATAACCATCTGGTGTTATAATCCTGAACGAAGCTTTAGTTTTAAGATTAATAATAACTCCAAGTTCATTGCCAGCGAGCAAATTATATTTGGATGGCAACAGAATATTTCCTGGCACCTTGCAAGACTATTGATTATGATAGGTCGCTCGTATAATTTTGCCATCGTATAATATTGTGCTTTTCAAATCTCTAATTAACAATTTTGTATCATACTATTAGAGAAATATAAAAGACAATATTATATGATGTTGAAACTTGCAGATATCGCAAAACCAAGTTTGTTCGTGACAAAATATCAGCCCAAAAGAAATTGCAACAGCATTTGCCGGATTCGATAACAGTTGGACATTTGATAATCAAATTTTACTAACAAATTTCTCGTCTACAAATTTGTTTCATTTACTTCAACCAACCGTAAAATCTGAAATGCAACGCATAAGGGTCAAACAATCATTGTGCAATTTCATGTTCGTTTTTCAAAGATGAGTATATCATAGGATCGGCAATCTGATCAGACGCAGTCATCTCAACAGCAATTCGAAGAACTTGCTGATCCTTACATTACTTCGCTATCTCGCCGAGGTTTTGATTGGAACAAATTAATGTCATTGTCATTGATATATTTTAGGAGATACAGAAAAAGACTGATGAATATAAAACATCTTGATCGGGTTGGAGATTCGACAAAATAACAGAAATTTTGTTTCATGCTATGAAATATAATCCATTGCGGGGTAGCTCATATGTCGATCTGCCAAGTGAAATTAAAAACTCAAATTATTGTAGAAATGTCAAGCAAAATGATAACAAATGTTTTCAATGGGCGTTATTATCAACGTTGTTCCCGGTAGATAAGCACGCCGACAGAGTGTCAAATTACATTTGTCATTCAAACAATCTAAACTTTTCCTGAATTGTATTTCCCGTTTCCGAGTATCAAATTCCAAAATTTGAGAAACAAAACATTTTACTTTTACCAGGTGGT
The DNA here is from genome assembly GCA_016617855.1 of Megalonaias nervosa. Classification (NCBI taxonomy): domain Eukaryota; kingdom Metazoa; phylum Mollusca; class Bivalvia; order Unionida; family Unionidae; genus Megalonaias; species Megalonaias nervosa. The sequence continues at coordinate 76,654 of JAECUM010005504.1, forward strand.
ATTAATGTGTTTGGAGTAGATGATGATACACAAAAGATTTATCCAAGATCTATCAGCGATCGATCCACCATAGATCTCGTGAAATCCAAAGAAGCAACAATAAACTTGCTGTTCTATAAAAACCATTATGTGTGGATCAAAACTTTAACGGGTTGGTTGGTGGGCAGTATAACAAGCACAACGAAAAGAAACATTTCTGCGTCAGATGCTTGCACGGCTGTAAGTCGCAGCTGGTATTAGATCGTCATCTCGAATATTGTTCTAACGTACAACGAATATCTATGCTAGGTAAAGAGGAAAATATATTGCAGTTTACGAACTACAGACACGAGATGAAAGTTCTTTTCATAATCTACTATGATTTTGAGTCTAATCCACTTCCGGTGCAAGGAGCAGAAAATAACCCTGACAAATCCTCAACAAGAAAAGTACAAGAACATGTTCCTTGTGGAGTAGCGTATAAAGTCATATGTGCTGTTGATAAAAGTTTATCAAAACCTGTTAAACTTTATCTTGGTTCCAATCGTGCTCTGTGGTTGTTGAAAAATCTCATTAGCGAGTTTGATGCCATCATGATATTGCTCGATAAAACAATGAAAATTAAACCTTTAACCGTAAAACAGGAAGTTGAATTTGCTTCAGCAAAAACATGTCTCATCTGCGAGCAAGCGTTTACGTCTGAACTTGGATCTGATCGTATTAAAAATTATGGTCATATTACAGGTAAATATCGTGGTCCAGCTCATGACAAATGCTGTGTTAAATATACCGCACGAGATTTTGTTCCTGTTGTTGCTCATAATTTCTGTGGATACGATTCTCATATTATCGTAGAAGCATTCGGCAACAAAGATATAATTAACCGCCTGAAAATCAATAACAACGATAAAATAAAATGTATCCCAAATAACACAGAAAAGTATATGTCATTGACACTTGGCAAGTTGAGATTCATCGACAGCTTACAGTTTATGGCGGCATATTTAGACGAACTCGTGAAAGGATATGGAAAGTTTGATAATTTGATCATTTCGGTGACAAAGCAAATTTACTTACAAGAAAAGGTATCTTTCCATATCAATATCTTGACGACTGGGATAGATTTAATGAAACAAGTTTACCTGACCAGGACAAGTTCTATTCTCGATCACATCATGAAAGTATCAGCGATGACGACTATGCTTAAACTCAGCAAATTTGGAATGATTTCGACTGTAAAACCTTTGGTGATTATCATGATCTGTATCTGATCACAGATGTGTTGTTGCTCGGGGATATATTTGATAATTTCAGAGATGTCAGCGCTGATAACTACAGACTCGACCTAGCATGGTACTATTCAGCACCCGGATTATCTTGGGATGCATTACTCAAGCACATCAAAATAAAAATGGAGTTGCTGACAGATCCTGACATGTTTTGTTTCATAGAACGTGGAATCAGAGGAGGAATAAGCGTTATAACAAAAATTATGCTGAAGCTAATAACAAGTACATAAGCAACTATGATAAGTCACTGCTGTCGTTTTTCATAGTTTATTTGGTCTCCAATAACCTCTAGGGATATGCAATGTCTGAGCCAATGCCCTACGGTGGATTTCATTGGATAAGACCAGATCAGTTTTTTAAACCGATAAAAATATACCTGATAATATTGGTTATTTTATTGATGTTGATCTTGACTATCCCGTTGATCTTCATGACGCTCGTAACGACTATCCATTTTGTCCTGAGTCAATGCTGATCGATTACAGTTTGTTATCAGAGCAACAACGTAATTACTCATCTAATGCCAGCACTAGTGGTAAATCAGTTGTTCAAAAACTAGTACCAAATCTTTTTAACAAACGAAGATATATTTTGCACTATAAAAATCTGAAACAGGTACTTGATCATGGTCTGGTACTAAGAAAAGTTCATCGTGTGTTAAAGTTTAATCAGTTGTGTTGGATGAAAGATGATATCGACTCTAGTACTAGATGAAGAGTAGCTGCAACAACAGAATTTTAAAAAAAACAAACTTCTTTAAGCTCATGAACAACAGCGTCTTCGGAAAGACCATGGAAAGTATCAGAAAAAGAGTCAATACTGAGATCGTCAATAACGCTGAACGTTGTAATAAACTTGTAGCATCTGATAATTTTGTTAGTATGAACATTGTTAATGAAAATCTTGTCGTTATACATAAGAGAAAGACAAACTTAAAGTTAACCAAGCCAGTTTATGTTGGTATGGCAGTGCTTGAGATATCAAAGACGTTAATGTACGACTTTCATTACAATTTTGTTAAGGTTAAGTGACCAGATGCAGAGTTGCTATTTACAGATACTGATTCGATCATGTACAAGATAGAATCTGATGATATTTACAAAGAATTTTATAAACACCGGGATCTGTTTGATCTTTCTGATTATCCAACAAATAGTGGATATCACTGCGATGACAATAAAAACGTAAAAGGAAAGTTTAAAGATGAAGTTTCTAAGAAAGTTATAACAGAATTTATTTGATTACGTAGTAAAATATATTGCTTAAAATTATCTGATAATAAGGTTAACAAACAAGACAAGAGAATAAAAAGAAATGTGGTCGGTAAAGTAATCGGATTTGATAATTATAAGTCGGCGTTAGACGGCTTTAGTGGTCATGTTGAAATGATGGCAATAAAATCAAATTGTCATAAAATTGAGACGGATGTTATAATAAAATCTTATCTTTGCAATTTCGATGGTAAGAGATACTGCTCTGATTGAATTAATACATTTGCGTTGGGCTATAAAATGTCTGATAGTGTTGATTTTAGCAAGGTGGATTTTTAGATTGGTTATTGCAGTAAATCGCCAGCGATTTCATTTCAAAAATAAAGATAGTAAAATTTTTGTGTGAAATATGAAATACAATGGAGGATATTACGGTGGAAGAGACCACGTTAAAGATGAAGAGAATTCTCTTTCAGGGTAACCATATGACGATTATACTTAACAACGAGAAGTATAGCACGTGCTTTAAAAATATAAACAAGATAAAGTTGTCTCTTGTTTGTAATGATTATTCAGAATATTTTGATAAACTTGCTTTGATCACAAAAGAGCTCGTTAAAACTATTGACGATCTTTATTATCCAATATAGCAAAACAAATACACAAAAATTACAATAGATGATGAACTAAAAAAAAATGTTACGCTAATAGGACAATAGTTTTTCATAAAAAGTTTATCAAAATGTTAGAACCGGATTCTCTTATCAGCGGTAAAATTAATTTTTACTTGTTCTGTCATGATGATGAGAGTTATATTATTGCAAAAGCTGAGACGTTAAAAATATCTCGAGAAATCTCCAGCAATTTTGTGTGAAAGATCAGATATAAAAACTGTTAGCAATCTCTAGCATTTCATTCATGCTAGGACACGTTCTGTCAATACGTAACATAAGTATGTTAAGCGACTGTTTTTATAAGTAGTGAATAAAGTTGTTTTTAATTTGTAGTAACATCATCCATATTGGATTAATTTCTACAGATGTTAAAGGTTTTCGTCCACGATCCTTTCAGTCAAATATGGTCACATTCTAATTTAGCACTTTTGGAGGAGAAGTGGTTGATAGGGTTTCAGGTATTTAGTAAAGCGGCAACATTTGTTGTGTGATCAGCATCGGTTGTAGATAGTGGATTACGATCTGCTCAGTTGGTTTTGGAGAAGACGCCATTTAAAGGTTCCATCGTGTGCGTGCAACGAATCAAAATGAATTTGAAATGTTCTCTTTAAATTATTCAGAAGACGACAGTCTCTTTAATCTGTAATATATTTTTTGCTTATTTGCAAGTTGCACGAGGTTTTGCCTGAAAGAACAAAAATAGTGTGAATTTTCTTCATGCTGAATTTAATCGTTCATCAATCTACATTATCAGAGCTTGCTCACATGAATATATTACTGTACACGACAGTGGCCCTTTTCCAAGGTTCAGTGTGAAAATCTTTATTTTGTCAACTGCGCTTTATGAGCATTGCACTGAAAACATCATCTGCAGCATTTCATATCTCAACAGCTATCGGTCATAACCACCCCTTTTAATGTTTTACTCCGGTTGGATACACAGCTCTGCACAACTCTGCAGTAGTAGAGCACGGTATTCACTGTGTACGTAAACAAACTATAATATACTAAATAAGTCCCAACATTTGCATATATTTTTCAAAGTCAAATATAAATATTGGCCTTTACTCCAGTTAAAGTGCGTCCTAAGTAGTTGACAACATAGTTTAAAATAGCTTAAATAATATCGAAATTCACATCTGCTCAGTATTATACTCTTTCTTACAGCTTAAATTAAATTATTTATTTTTTATTAATAAAATATACACAGCTTTGATTATTCATGCTGACAAATTAACCCAAAGTTGCCGCCAGAGTATTCTCTACGAGAAAATTTTATCCACTTAAGAGTTCCATATTCTTTTTCACAACTATAATAAACCATACCCAAACTTAGTACAAATGTCAAAGACTGTAGACAACATTTCGTCTGAATAAGGTTGATTTTAATTTGATTTCTAAAATTTTTAACTTTAAAGATAAATATTGTGTCGGAAAAATGTTGATTATATATTACCTTAAATGCACGACTTTAACGTATATGCAAATTGTTACTTTTTTATTTACAATTTAGGACAATATATTCTATGGAAGAGTGATTAGTGTGCTTTTTAAAACTAAATTTTACCCACAAACCACCACTACTTGCAGAGGGTCATCTAGATTTGGTTCTGTCTATCAGTCCTTTTGCAGTCAGTCCGTCTGTCCGTTCGGATAACCTTGTTAGTATGATTTAAAATAATACTAGATATAGGTAAATTATAATTGCTATGCATGTTTTAAGCATATGTTGATGACCTAGTTAGATTTCGAGGCTACTAATGCAATTTTGTTTTCTTTTTTATTTGTAAATATAAGAACAGAAATTTTCTTTGGTGAAAACTTTAACTGGCTTGAAAAACAAAACCACGACATAGACAAATGAAATTTGATGTGTATGTTGCTAAGACAAGTTTCCACCATTTAAAAAAAAAAAGATTTAAAAATATCCAGGTTCGTTCAACGGTAGCTTTTGAACCTGCAGTGTTCTGCGTGTTTTACAAACATAAATCGAGCTTTTCTTATCTGCCGCAGCTCTTCATAAGCTATAGTTAATGAAATCGTGTGTTCAAAGTTGTCCGTAGTGAGATATTTCCAGAAAGTTTTGACCGTCTGCCGTCACGTCACGCAAACTGAAGCAACAAAAATACAGTCTGGTGCTTCAATTTAGCGGTCGATGTCCTAATCCCATGTATTATTGATATGAAGACGTAATAATACGCAAATGAGTGCGCCAATTGCACGACCCTTCAACAAAATACTTAGGGCATTTGTTGCATTAATAATTTAAACGGTAACAGATTGTATAGGATCTAATTATCTTTGCTTGTTAAATAAAGATCACGGAATGTATCTATGGATTGTTTGGGTACAGATAATGATTGTTGAAAAGTTGTATTTGCTCTTTCCTGGCGCTCTACTTTGCTGCTTTGACGGAGTGGTATGAATTTGCTTGGAATGGGGGTGGGGTACGGGATTTGGGGTATGGTAATTATCGTGCATTTAACACGCAGCATACACTTTTTTGTTCCAAATTAAAGGCAGGGTGAGATTCAACTATCTATTCGGATTGACCGTAGCGTCTCTGTATCACGCACAAACTACCTTTCCAAGACTTCGATAGTCTGTTTCAGATACTACTTAAAATAAATACTAGGAAGTCGCATGCCATTCAAGGGCAACTTTTATAGCGTTTCTATTCATTTCATTCCAAAATGCATTATATAACTTACAGTATGTTCAAATGCATTGTTTCTTCAGAAGCGACAGCCACTCAATCTTATAGGTTACTGCATTTGTATAGGGAAATACGGACGAGTTTTTCTGAGCTATATTGCATTCCTAAAGTTATAGTAACCTTTTTGTTATATACTCATAGCACTGCCCAGCGATCTTTGGTCTTGGTACGTATGGCGCGATTAGACATTAGTTTAAACAAGAAATCCCATTTTGGTCTACTTAAAATTAAATTTGGAGGCATATTGGGAATGACTGCGCCACGAAATACCCCTTTTCCAGCTGGTCTTGAATGGAGAGATTTATTTTTCTGTTTATTCAACTAAATTCTGCAAATCTACTTGTGATGGAATGGGGTTATTAGCTGGGTCAATTCCGTACGATGTACATGTGGCTTGAGGGACTGGCCTTGATGCAAGTATCCCTTTCTATTCTGTAATTGATAGTTTGGAATCATAAGGTGGATAAAGTATGAAATTCTCAAGAAGACGAAGGATTAAATATTGATTGTTAGATAATATAAAATTCACTTGGGAATGCAGTAAATTATTTTTTGGAATGTGGTTTCTGTTGGAAATGTGGCCTAGATTGCAGCACAATTTCGCGCTGTCGATGAATTTTTGGAACCTACCTAACCCTGATTAAGATAGATAAATAAAAAAAGTATATTCTGAGGAAATTCTAGATTCAGAATGGCATGTACATTTATTGCCGTTGTTATTACGAGCTATAAGTTTAATTAAATATTTTTATGCCATGTCACTTGCATGCTTTTTGATGGAGTGACCCTAGCCAGGGCCGGATCAGGTCAAGTGTTTGGGTGGGGGTGGAGGTGGTTTCTAAAAGAGCACCACAGCAAACGTCCGTGTCTGTTTACTCAGACTGTGCATAATACCCAGTAAACGTGCACAAGAATAAAACGATAGTCAAATTTCTAGTGGCAAGTGACTGTACTTGTGTGTGTGTGTGTGTGTGTGTGTGTGTGTGTGTGTACGACTTTTTTAGCGCGGGAAACCTCGGCTAACCCACCCCACTCCGGCCCTGCCAGGTACATGGTGTCTATGACTTTTGCTATAAATTGTAATTTAATTGACTAAATATAGTTTAAGTAATACGCAGTGCAGCCTTCTCTAGCCCCTTTTTGGGCCCCTCTTTGTCTACTAGGGTTTCTCTACTAGACATGATGTCATTGTAGCCAGTATTATGTTAATAAACTAGTAACTAAATTTAGATATGTTGTCATGTTGAACCAATCAGATGACTGAGTTGGAGCATGTGATCAAACAGTGTCAGTTGTTTGAGGCATTCATACAGCAGCTGGGATGCCTGTAGAGATGTGTGCTTTTCAGTGTCGACGCTGCATTTAACCTAAAAAATTATCTGCAGCAAGTAAAAGATACAGTCCTTCCTCCGTTTGATGCTACCGGATGTTACTTTCGTCTTTTTGGGGATCTTATGATTTATTCAGCCCACAATGGCTTCTCGTAGATCAAGACGATCTGTTAATCGGTTGTACAGCGTTCGCAATACAGAACATAACCAGGACGTCATCAGTGCGACAAATTCAACTTGGGCGGACATTCCAGAAAATTGGACTGCATCCAAATCTGTTATACAGTTAGCTGAGAAGAACATCAAGGTCTCAGTTTCTACTGGAAAGAAACATCTTCTTCAACTGTACAGAGATAATGTGCACCAGACAGGTGGTTCTTCTTTGTGTTCAAGAGCATCATCACGTGACCAGACGGGTGATTCATATAGATCAACAGCATCGTCACGTGACCTGGAAACAGCTGATACACCACGTGATCTCATCATGTTGGACGTGGCAGCTATCAAGCAACAGTTAGCCGAATTACAAACATCTGTCGCCGCATTGACACAATCTTCCACAACGACTACCATATCACCGCGAGGTACAACAGCTTCACAATCTTCATGGAGTCCGGCTGCCGAGGATACATGTCATAGTGACTTTAACCTTCAATCTGCCCTTGCTAGGCGCAGGGATGACAACACGAGATTCTCCAAAACAATGCATTATGCTGTGCCTGTTGACAAGCTCCCGCCGGTGGACATTGCACCCAGCAATATTCGCAAGGACATACTCAATGGTAAGCACGTTAATCTTGCCCTACTGTTGATACCCGGAATGGACTCTTGTTCAGAGACAAAAATTATCGACCAGGGTGGCAACCAAATTGTAGTGAAAGGGAATGACCCACGTTTGGCCGGAACACTAACTATTTCTGAATTTCGTAAGGCCTTCTCTAAATACAAAAACATTCTCTGTGAGGTCTATTCGTTTAGGAGGCCTGAATTAGACTCTTATGCTGACTTTATTGATGAACTGCATCAGAAGTACAGTGGTATCTGGTTTTTATGAGTTTCATAATGCTTTTTCACGTAAGGCTGCCCAGTATTTAATAAAATACAATATTGTTTTAGATTGGTCATCCCGGGATACCGAGTTGTTTCTAGCTATTTTCTCTGGTAAAATGACTGAGGTTTGCACTCATTGTAAGAGTACTCTACACTCAAGTAGCTTCTGTCCAGCTAACCTCACGATGCCTTTCATTAGTCAGCACTCTAAAAGAAATACCAAATATTTGAATTCCAACTCGGCTAGTAATACTCCAATGGATCGGCGTGGCCGTCCAGTAATTATGTTCAATGGGAAACAAATATGCAACAATTTCAATGAGACCAATTGTAGCAGGCCTAACTGCAGTTTATTACATATATGTAAATTGTGCAAGAATGACCACCCTCAGGCCACTTGTGATCAGAGAGCCAAGAATGAGAACCCCATTAAAACGTTAAGTCATGCTAGAGAAAATAATAAGAATGACTGACTATTATGTTCCTGGTGTGGCACAAGAAAAGATACAAGGAAATTATGCTTCTTCCATGCCTACAACTGCCACTACCCCTATAAATGCTGACGTGCTTCTTCAAGAGCTCTGCGCTCATCCTGATATTGATTTTGTAACAGATTTAATAACTGGTTTGCGTGAGGATTTTCATACTGGTATTCGGAGAGAACTTTCAGCAACCTTTGAATGTAAAAAATCTACTTTCTGCTAGATCCCAGCCACACATAGTTCAAGATATTATTGAACAGGAGAAACAAAAGGGTTTTCTGATAGGACCTTTTGATTCTTCACCTTACCCCATTTACCGGGTAAATCCTATTGGCATTGTTGAGGGTAAATACTCCAGGAAAAAGAGACTAATTGTTGATCTCTCAGCCCCGCATAATGATCAAGAACACTCAAACCTTAACAGTTTGATTGACAAGCAGGAATTTTCTTTGAAATATGTCAAGGTCGATGATGCCATAAAGACAATTAGAAAGGCAGGTATAGGGGCGTGGTTATGTAAATTCGACGTTTGCGATGCATTTAAACTCATCCCCATCCACCCTAGTCTGTGGCCCTATCATGGCATTAAATGGAACAACCAGTATTATTTCTATGTACGTCTAGTGTTTGGATCGCGGTCTTCACCAAACTGTCAGAAGCTATCAGTTGGATTGCTGTGAATAATTATGGTACTGACAATCTGCTCTACTTGTTGGACGACTTCCTTACAATTGATCACCCTCACCACATGGCTGATAGAACCATGGCCATCATGACAATGCTTTTTGCTCGTTTGGGAATTCCACTTGCTTCTCATAAAACTCTTGGTCCTACCACATGTTTGGAATATTTAGGAGTGCTTCTGGATACCTTCACCATGCAAGCAAAATTACCAGAGGTAAAAATAGACAGAATTAGAAACCTTCTGACTCAATTTCTCAAAACAAAATCAGTAACTAAACGTGAACTCTTAAGTCTCCTGGGACACTTGAATTTTGCCTGTCGTGTAAATGTCCCAGGCAGGACATTTGTTTCCTATTTATTGCAAGTATCAACGTCCGTTAGGGAGCTACATCATCACCTACATATTTCCAGAGAAAGCAAGAAAGATTTACAAATGTGGAGCGGTTTTCTCAGTCATTGGAATGGGATTTTTCTATTTTATGATGATGATATCTCTGATTCTGCAGATATGGAACTTTACACTGATGCTTTAGGGTCTGTTGGTTTTGGGGGTTATTTTAGAGGTCGCTGGTTTTCAAATTCATGGCCAGAGGAGCTACGTCCTTTAGTGGCCCATAAACTGTCTATAGCTTTCTGTGAATTGTATCCCATAGTGGTGGCAGCAGTGTTGTGGGGTCACGAATGGCAGCAACAGAAAATACTCTTCCACTGTGACAATGAGACTACAGTTGCAATAATAAAAAAGGGCAGATCTAAGAGTCCTGACATTATGAAACTAATGCGCCGCCTGACTTTGTCAGCTGCTACTAATGGCTTTGTCATATATGCTGAACACATAACAGGGAAGAAAAATGCTATAGCTGACGCATTATCTCGTTTACAGATTGCACGATTCCGGCAGCTGGTGCCCACAGCACAGGAACAACCATGCGAGTGCCCTCCTCCAGCAAGACTACTGCTCACCTAGAGCCTACCGTAAATTTCTTGTGGGACTCTTCTTTGACCACGGGCACCAGATCTGCTTATTTAACTGGCTTCCAGACCTTCAAGTCTTTCTTGATAATGGTAGGATTGTGGACTCCAGGATCTAGTTTGCCCCCCGTTGTGAATGAGGACACCTTGATTTACTTTGTTGCGCATTGTATGCAGATGCTGCACCTGACATATCACACTATAAAACTTTATGTAGCTGGTATTCGGCATTCATACTTGCATCTTGGTATCCACACTCCATTAACTCATATTAGTTCTTTACTTCGACTACAAAATATATTGAAAGGTGTCAGAAAGGTGCAGTGTAACTACAGACAGAAACGACTTCCTATTACATATGATATATTATGTGACATATGGCACTGCTTGGAACACTATGGACTGAGTGAGTACACTAAACTCTTACTACAAGCTGGTTGTGCACTGGCTTTTTATGCTTTTTTGCGGTGTGGAGAATTTGCTATTCGTGGAGCCCATTTTTCTGCAGCAAACAATCTGTGTATATCGGACATAACATTCCATACGGATAAGCGCCTATTCATTTTGTATCTTAGGGTATCTAAGACTGATGTTTTCCTTCAAGGAGTGGATATCAGTATTTATGCTATGAACTATGACGTCCTTGTATGCCCATACCGGGTGATGAAGAAATTCCATCGTATTCGGATATTAGCTGGAGCTTGCCCTTGTGATCCTCTGTTTCTCATGGACAATGGTCGCGCTTTAAGTAGAACTTTCTTTATCACTACCATTAAGGCCATTTTGTCCAGGTTAGGTTATGATTCACGTCGTTATAACGGACACTCCTTCCGCATAGGGGCGGCTACTAGTGCGGCTAAGGCTGGTATTCCAGACCATCTTATCCAAACCTTAGGTCGATGGGCCTCTAATGCATATTGTAGATATATTCAGGTGCACCCGGACAGAATTAGCTTAGCACAGAGACAGATGTCACAGCGTGTGCCTCACTAGTTCGTTCCATGCTTGTGTCAATCAATGCACTATTCATTTATTTACTTAGTGCGACTATCATAATTTTTTTTTTTTTGTTTTTTTGTACACTTCAGAGACACTGTATTACTGTATCTATGCTACACGGTCCTTTCAGTTGTATCATCTATTAGTGGACATGTGAATTCCTAACTGACTATCTAATACATATGTCCAACATTTCTACGTTTACGCACATCAGGCTTATCATGCAGTTCAAACATATTTCATGCATTTTCGATCATTATTATCCTTACATTTACTTCAAATTGGGGACCTCGTTACAGTCACACTGTTTCATAGCCACAGTGCTACTTTCACTTCGTTTGGACCATTGCCAAGTTTTCATGCATTCACAACTTTGATTTGAACCCCAATTTGTGTCAGTACTTAAATGTACTCAACTATTATGCCCATATATACTTCATACCCACTTCCTACGGTGCATGTATGGGGTATCGGCTGATGTGTGTTATCATAGCATCTTCAGGATCGGACTTGTCAAGTTTCGGTTATCAGTGTCCCTATATACCTCGTACCAGCCCCTTGCGGCTCCACATACAGGTGTCGGACACTCTTCACAACCCTACAAACTCCCACAAGTCTCTCTTCCTGAGGTATTCCTGTAGAACAAATTCAGAACTGGGCTAGTGCAGTGTGCTGTGACAGGATTTTCCGCCATTATGCCAAAGAGTATTTTATATGTACAATAAAGTGTCTGTTGAACCTATGTATTGTGTGTTATTTAAATCCAAACATTTTCTGACGAAAGTAAAACTGGGAAAAGTGGTTGGGGTGTGAGAGTCCTTTTCGCTTTTTGACCACTGCAGAAGTAAATTTTTAATTTCCTGGTTTTGTCCTTCTTTGTTCTATATACGTCACAGCCTCTATCTCTCATGAATTTTGTCCGTTTTTAGTATAAAAGCCACACATGTTGTTTAATCCGTGGAGTATTAGCATTAAATAATCCATGTGAAGTGGCCCATGCAAGAGTCATATAGTGACGCAGAGCAATGACCGGCAAAACCGCCATGGTCACTCCACTCACGTCCTAATCGTAATCCACTTCCCGCTGCCAGATTTGCAATCACTGAATTAGACAGTCGTTGCTGAGCGGCTTCATTAATAATTTTACCAACCGCAACCGACATTGTTCCTGTCGATGGCAACATAACGTTTTGATGGTACTCGAGTCACTAATTGCCGTAGCTGATCTCGAAGCGATCGAGCCACTTGTAATCCCAGTTTTTTTCGTTCGATCCATAGCAGAGTTTTTGATACTATTAACGACTCGCATTGTCATTTGTTTTAGCGATTAGTGCAGCGCGCGATGACATATCCGCAAGCAATTTTGGCACATCTGTTAACAATCCACGAATAACATCACCGAGGTCTGTTCCATGATATGTCGCATAAACGGTTTACTCGCGTGAAAGTCACGCACGGGTCTTATACGTCCACGTAAGACTGTCATTATATTAAATATCAGGTATATCACTAAAGTTTCTTTTGTAGCCTTAATGTTTTACCACGAAGATCTACGACGTGCCCGTCTTAATCCACAAGAGTAAAACAAATGTGTCAACCGATTATTATAAAAATATATTCATTGGAATTGCAAAGTGCGCATTGACTTTTGACTAAAATATTACTTTGGGGGATATTCTGAATTAATTCAAAGGAGTTTGGATACTGACATTGTGATACATGAAGATTGTTGGCACTTCAAGGATGCTGATTCAAGGATATTGGTACATCAGCACTATCAGGACCCGGAATTCAGTCGGAACACTATTATTTTGGACTTGTGATGGAGCTTTGAGGATTATTTTGGATTCGATTCATAATACTGTAAGTTCCTCTTAAATTTTCATTTTATAAATTAGAGATTTAGATTATGTGTTAACGTTTATGCAACCTGCTGGTTTTGCTTTTTTCTGTTACCTAATTTGAGACCATAGAGTTGTAACAGCGTGTCCAGCCGAGTTTGTAACAGCACAGTTAAATGAGACGACGGTTGTCGACTACAGCCTAGGGTTAAATAATCAGCAACTTCAAGTGGTGGTGCAAGCCCATATGAGTCAAAATAAAACAAAAACTGTTTAGTCGTTGCCACGTATGTGACCTAATGTCCTGTTGGTGAATATAGGTTAACGATGCCGGTTTCCCATTTGCTGCTAAAGCGTTGGGCTGCAAGTTAATCCCGCATAAAGACACTTAGGAAATGCTTGACTGACTTTGCTATAGCGAGTACATCAAAACTGGTCAACGAGCAAGACATATACCTATTGCGCCAGGGAACCGAAGACCTTTTCCTTTTTAATTCATTTACGAGATGTTATGCGGCCTCCAGTCGGATTCTTCAGAGCCATGCGGATGCAGTTCCGATAGCCCCTAACGCAACCGCTCTTGCAACTGCTGGATCCGCAGCTGCTAACAATGCTGGAATGGAAGAGGTGCAGGTTTGCTAAGGATTTTCGTTGATTCTCGAATCATTTCAATTTTTTCTTTTCTTGTAGGTTTGCGTGTACGTACATATTTAGGTGGGGTTGCCGCCTCCACTCCATGTTTTGTGGAAAATTGTAGGTTCGAACGTCGATGGGGGACCTCGTCTTGCACTCGATAACAGTTCCATAAAATCTGTAAACATTTCTAGTGGTCGGTCAGGTTTCCAGCTTCATCTGTATCAAGTATTCTTTCATAAAAATCAAGCAGCCTGCCGTTGGGTTGTTTCAGCCCTGTAAATCCCATGTATGCATATTTGCCCCATCAAGTATATGCATTCTTGGTTGGTTGTTAGGGCACAAGTTATCTGCAGTTGATGGGTACAATAGGACATGCACGGATGGGATTTTCAAAGAGCCATTGCCGACCATCTACAGAAAATTTTGCTTTGGCGGTCTCATCATTGATTCGCATACCGGTGGTGGTGGCTGTGGAAGATTCTTAAGTACCGCTTGAATATATGTAGCTAGTGTCTTGGCGTCTTCTGGGATCTCTCCAATTTCTCCGATGTTTTTTTGGATCTCACCAGCTTCCTCTCCAAATTTTCCGATGTCGTCTTGGATTTTTGCAAAGCGCCTGTGGCAAGCGTCCAATGACTTTCGCGGTTTCCTTCCTGGCTTTCTAAATAGTTTTGACGGGTTTGACTGTCTTAACAACAGGACCCGTTTCTTCTTCTGTTTCCATAATCTCCGTGGTGGATTTCTTCCGTTACCTCTTCCGTGGTTTCCACGGTCTTGGCTTTAATCTCTTTTATTGGATTCATCACCGGTGGAAATGTTTGTTCAATCTTCTCTGTGAGATCTTCCAGTGCAGTTTATCTCGACAGTAATATATCTTTGACACTTTTGCAACCGGCTATAACATTGCTTATCAGTTTCTGGTGTTCATGAACAGCTTTGCGACGTTGCTCCTTATACTCTGCTATGACATCGCTGACAGGTTTTGCAATTATATTTATCGTCATTGTTTAAATTATCGTGTCCAAACCAGGTCGATAATTGAGTGATCAAACAGTCCAGTCAATACTGACCAAACTACAGTTCCTGGGTGACTTCTGCAAATATATTCCAAAACTCATCCCACGAGTGGTCGGCGGCACACCAAGTGCAATGAATATTCGCGAGACTATGCAAGTTTATGCCATGAAATGTTATTAACATGTTACATCTATCCCGAATCACTTTAGGCACGTGTGTTTATCCTCGTGTGAAAGATCACGTCTTTCTTTGTGTCTCGACCTCGGGGAAAATATTCTCGCACGGTTGTCTTGGTGTTCAAGCATTGCATCGTTGTTCATGACAAGATTCTCTTCACTGGAATCAAGGATGCCAGTGGTATGAGGTTCATAACTTATGGAAAAGAAATCAAAGATGGAAGATTTCGTTTATGGCGACGACTGAAGCACTACCGTAAATTCTCTGAGTACATAATAATACTGTTGACCTCCCGCTGATGGCGCAATTATGTACAACCGATCCCACGTTAAGCATCTCAAAACATATTCAATAACAGTTGTTGTTTACCCTGATCCAGACGGTCCAATAATCAACGCACGAACTGAATTTGGAAACGAGTGACCCTGCCTTGGTAGTTTGGGCTTGGCTTGCTCAGAGAAGTCGATAAAGGCGAATTGTTTTCTTTCGTTATGCCATGTTGAATACCACCTGTTGTATAACACAATCATGTCTTCTTATTGTGGAACTATTTAACCATACAAATGCGGAATGATTATTCGGACATTGGTAAGAGCAGGAATTGTTATTAAGGTCTCGGATCGCAAATAAAGCGATCACACGAGCCGGTAACACGACTTTCAAGAACTAAATAATGAAACTACGCAAACAATTCGATGAAACGTGCTAAAGTTATTTGACAGGAAAATGTTAATGTTACATACAAAATAATTTCACAACCACCGCCGTTAGACCTACTCAGAAACAATTGTGTTCTGTATCTGTATGCACTGAGGAGTTAGAAAGAGGACAATGTAGTACTACTGATCCAGTATGGTCCGTCGATGTATTTACAGTTTCTGACCGGTGCCTGCCGTCCAATCATGGGAGGATAAACCATTAAGTAGAGTATTTGCAGTAGAGAAATTGCACGTTGTTCCCGCAGATAAGAAATATCTGTTACGATTCATTTTGGAATCTACGTGTATGCGTACGTGGAAGCATTGATTCCGTCTGGAAATATCCACGTTTAGTGTAAAGCAGTAACAAACTTACTTTAGTGCAACGGTACAACCGTCCAATGTTTCTTTGACTGGATCAGATTTGCTTTGTGCGTGAATTCGGGTAGCTTGCGAGAATATTCCGCATACATATTGTGCCGAAGATTCTTCTGCACAACCAGGCGTGGAACTCCATTCGCCTCCTTGATGTTTATGCAGGACCCTCCGGATCTACCTGTTCCTACTACATTCGAGTATATTTTGGGACGCAGCCCGACGTACTCAATAGGTTTTCTCGAGCACTCACTTTGAACTTACCATCTCCTTTTTATGTTCATTGCTACACAGTAGATGATCTTTCGAATACTCACTTGTGTCAAACATATTTACTTGGGAGGCTACACCAGTGTCCGCGTAGACATCATTGGTGGTAGTATGCATCCACAACGAGTATGTGTTCGCGTATAACATCTTGATGTTATCACCATAAAACGGTCTTATCATAATCAAACTCGTATATGCGTAGTTTGAACAAGTCCAGCACTGATGAGCCAAGGTAGATAGGCTTTGTCAGCTTTAGCTTCGATTTTTTTTTACGGTGTACGGCAATTAGAGCACCATCGAAAATCTTTCGAGACTCAAATGCCGAGTCGATGATAAGCCTTCGAAGCTTGTCTTGTTCACTATCATGGTCAAGATCAACCCGAATCCGTTTCCAAAGATTTTTCATAGTCTTCCCAAACACAGCATAATTCGTAAGTTTGAAGAATATTTATTAAACTCGTTCGTGGCCTTTGTGCGCAGATCCGTATTCATTTGAAAGTACGGGACCATCCATGCTCTCTGACGTAGCCTAAGTACCCGATAGATCGGTGACACACGCTTAACCAACTGCAGATATAATTGCAAATTTCGTATGTGAACTTCGTAGTTGTTTTTAGTCCTCAGGTTTGCTATTAGCTTTGTACATTCTGTATACTTGTGCCCAGTGGATTATAATCTCTCACTATTATGGAGACAACCACTCGTGGTGCACCGACAGCACTCCGATGCTAGCAGATAATCGTTTTGGCTGATGTGAAGCTCGTCTGAATACTCTAGGTCAACTTAAAAAGGTATCCGATATCCTCATTACTGTCGTACTTGTGAATGTTTACGCTCTTGGGATTGATTCACTGAATCCCGCCAATAGGAATGGACTGCATCATTCCTCGTAAATAAAGATTGTTGGCGTAAAGATACACTAGGTATCAATCTGGAACGGCGTGGTCATATCCATCCACGTTTGGGTTATTGGTTCGCATAGTGGTGACTGGACATGGAAATACCGCCATGAATAGCACTTTTAATTAACACTTGCTGATCTGTGTTGGTGAGTAATTCCAACTAAATCTTGGTTTCAGACAGCAGCTCATCTCATGCTATTCCCTGTGACAAACAGTAGTCCGCGTATCGATATCATACACACTTTTGATTGTGTCACGAAACGTCTCAAAGACATCCGCGAGCAGAAGCACGTCTGTTTTTATGTATATATTATGATAGTCACCAAGGTTTTGCAAACCAAACGCAGACCAGACTTTGCTTGCATTTTCATAGTCGTTGGCCGAAATACCATCGCGAGACAACGATGAATGAAATGCTCGATTGGCGGTAATTTAATTTCAGTAAGCGTTTCTCAGTCGCTCTTGTACTCTTAGGGATACGCTCCGTTTCTAGTTTTCAACTTAGTTACCGGTACCATATCGACTGGTGATTTTGAAGCTTTCTGCTGAAAGATTACTGACTTGCTTATCCTTGCTATAATTCAAACCCTGCAGCGAGTCAATAAACTGCAGATGTCCTATCCTAAATGTCATGCAAGTTTCCATGTTTGATGCTACGTCAACTTGTTGCTAAATCAGGTGGCCATAACATCCAGGCAGGTTTTGAAGCACCAAATATATTTTTGTTTTATTTGGATAAATTCGTAACCCAAGATTGCATGCGTTGTGTGCGGATCCTCTATACATTCCAGTAATGTGTTTTGGTCAGGTATTTTGGTATCAATGGCGCTAAAGGCTCGATCGCAGCCTCAGAAAACTCACTATTGCTAGTATTAGTCATAATCATGTCCATGTGTAGGGAGGGCTGTAGCCTAATGCATATTACCGTAACCTAAAGCAATTTAACAAACACCTCAACTGAGTTCGGACCACGATACAACAGAGGTGACTAAGTTTTCTTGTCGCATCTAACGACAGCACAACAACACCAGCATGGAACTTGTTCACCAGTTTGCTTTGTATTTGACTGAACGTTGCAACGCGGAACATTCAATCATTCGATGTCCGCGTAGACGATATACGGTACTTTCATTTTTAGTTGCATTCTAGTATATTTCAGAATGATTTTACCAGGCTCTGGTATGATAGTGCGCTGCAGTAAAAGTCGTGCTGATCAGGTTGCCATTGAGTACTACATACATGCATGACATGTGACGTCAGCATGAAATTTTTTACTCTCTTACTAACTATGCCAGTATATTTTTCGTTTGAAAATTTGATCCACACGTAATGGTATAACGACTCTGGACTGTACAACAATAACAAAGCAAAATTAACTGCCTATATGTGTATGTCGATTTCTGAATAGTCTGCATGCGTTTATTCCAAATAAATAAATTAACAGCTATGCCAGGATTAAGTCAATCAAAATTACTGATTTCAGCAGTCTGTATGGGGCATTCGAGATTACCAAACTTACGTTCACCTAGATAAGTTTGGTAATCTCGAGTGCCCCATATAGATTGATTATATTTTCAAGGCTGGTCATGCTTAACGCTCCGGGATTCAACGCTGACAAGATGGCCTATTTAAAACCTCGATCATCAACATTTTTTACATTAATTACAGCTCGTCGCGGAATATATGTTTGTGCTGAAATGTAACTCGACTCAAGAATCGGATCAATCCTGATACTGCATTGGTGATTTTGTTTTCAATGTTTCAAGACTCCTTGAAAAAGTTTTATTTATTTAATCACTAAAGATCTCAACGTCTTCAAGGTTAAAGATTACACGAGCAACGCTTTAATCTACGATTTTGACATTAGACGAACCGTTAAGTGGCATAATCAAAGACACATGGGGAATAATTTCGATCTCAACCACGGAGGTACCTGTGCGTTGTAATGTTGATATGATTCCTGGACTCATATTTGAAAGAAGTTTTACCGCGTCTTTACATGGCTCGTATTCGACCGGAATAATTTCCCGATATTTTTTTGTAAATCACCTCTTCCTTTATATAAATCAAATTTAGGTACTTGTAATGATCGTGTTTTTGCAGCAGTCTCAGTAGCAATAGTAAGTGCAATACGTCGATGGCACTCCTGTTCACCAACAATTATCTGTCCGATTTCTGCCCGCTTGGCTCGTGTAGGAATCTTGATATAATAATGCGCTACGATTTCAGGAAGCTGCGTTACAATTTTAACCGCGGATCCACTGGAGAAAGTCGAAGCATTATAAGTATGCCAGCTTTTCTCAAACCGCTTGGTATTCGTATCCCACGCTCTCGCGCGAGTTGCCTTA
>JAECUM010005506.1:0-62518 GCA_016617855.1 Megalonaias nervosa
CATCCCTTTGCTTCCACGCATTAGCCCCTTTACCATCTCGACCTCTCACACATTACCAAAATAATGATGCTACAGGTATCCTTTGTTAAACGCCTTCATGTTTAAGCATGGATATGCGTTCAGTTTAAAAAGATGTACTAAATGCTTGTTTAATTAATGCTGTTCATTTCAGAATGCTTCATCAATCGGTTTACGTACCAAGGCGCGAAATCCAAAACGGAGGGAGGTATCGAGTGTCAGCGTTGGGATAGTCAGTCACCGCACAGTCACAACTATACGAATCCAGAGGTTTTTCCTGAAAAATCGATTACAGCGGCTGAAAATTATTGCCGTGCCATAGACAAAAGTTATCATGAACCCTGGTGCTTCACCACCGACCCTAATCTGAGATGGGACTACTGTGGAATTCCAAAATGTAACAGATCATGTAAGTAAAATGTGTAAGAGTTTGTTTAATTCTATTTCAGCTTGTTTATTCCTAACTAAACTGTTCTATTTTAACCCAGCCGGTCTCTCTTTCTTCTTCAAGTCCGGATATTCTTTCGAGCACCGAATTCATGGATGTAACAGATTGTAATGCACATTCAAATTGTTTATTCTATCTTTAGCTTTGTTGCAGTGAATGAACAAATTAATTTAAGTACAAGATTTTAAAAGTTGAATAATATTTTTACAAGCTCGGCACAGATGTGTCGCATATTCACTTGGGAAATTAATCAACGTGGCCAAAAGTTAGTTCAGTTCAAAGTATTGAACAATACGGACAATATAACACTAATAGTTTATTGCATTGTTAACATACTAGAATCACTCCCATGTTGATGAGTGAATACATTTGTTTAGAAGATTTATCAATGTAGGTCCATCTTACATTCTGAACTTAATGACTATTGACTATTCTAAAATAAAACTTAAAAAACTTAGGAGGAATTCAGGGAAGGAACTATTTTCATTCTTCAAATGGCACATGTTTCTTCTTTGACCCAGATAGCATCGACTGTATTCCGATTTTATCTTGAACGAGTTACCAAGATAAAATACTTCCAATTAAAATAAATAAATAAATAAATAAAAAATAATAACCTCTGATCGGTGAACATATCGGATGGTTTTGTTTGTAAAATTAAGAATATTTTGCCTTCGCTTAGAAGAAGCCGTGCAGTAAGTAAAGATAACATTGTTTCGATTAATCAATAGTAGTAAAGTGGTGCGATCTGGCGACAATGGGACTTCCATGTTTAAAAGGTATTCCGGCCCTCTGGCCACAAGGGGAATTTAACATGCGTGGGTCTGTCTAGTGACAAGGGGGCTTTAACATAGCGACAATGGATTTGGCCTGTCTAGAGACAAGAGGAATTGAAGAGGGGTGACGTCAAGGTACTGGACACTGAGGAAACAATGGCAATAATGTTGCAAGGGGCTGACCTCAATCGGGCGGAACAGTGTGGCAAGGGGCTGACCTGAATGCGCACTACTCTAGTGACAAATTGAGACATAGACATAGAGACAGGGTTAGAGACATGGTTATGGAGATAGACATACATAGAGTTATGTACATGAATCTATCACAAAAAAAATCGACTTAAAATTTGTTTAGGCAAGAGAGAATAGGCATCTTTTCCAGACAGTTGAGTGGCCCTGAAAAGGGCCTTTGGCTTTCTTCTTCTAATTTCTCTCTTCTCTTCTTCTCCACCTATTTCTCATCTTCTCCATCACATTTGTCTTCTTCTTCTTCTTCTCCTCCTCCTCCTCCTCCTTTTCCTCCTCTTGTTTCCTCTTCTCGTTTTCTTCTTCTTTTATAAATTTTTTTGTTATAAGTTCTTATCTGTTCTTTCTCCTCTTTGTTCTCCTTTTCTTCTTTTTCCTCTTCGATCATGTATCTTAATCGTTCCTTGGCCTTTCTTAAATTATTAGTCTCCATCTTTACACGGTGGGGGCTGTAGCAACCATACTCCAATCTAACCAACATCTCTTCCACCATTCCTATATCATCTACCATCTCTTGCAACTTCATCACCTTGTCCATGTGATTACATGCCATTTTTGTTATTCAATATTGAATGGCGCCAATGACTTCATTTTAGATTATAGTGGGGTGCGCACATATTGTGCATGTGCCACTGTTTAATGCCAGCAAGGCAGGCTGTTAAATATTCCTGGTAGAGGGAATCAGAGCCATCTCCCCCAGGCTTTTAATGCACTCAGGGAGTACTGTTAAATAAGCCGTCAGGTAGCGAAACTTTGTGTTCCATGCTACCTGAATGTTAGGTTCGTCACAAGTGGGAGTAGACCCATCACGCACTCATGTTTCAGCAGCTTTTTTTACCAATCTGTGTTTAGTGAGTGGGATTTTGAGCACACACTCATATTGGTAAGGTATATTTATGAGTGCATTGCGCGCTGTTAAATTGAATGTTCGGTCGAGGCAAATGAGGACGAAGGTTGGCAGGTATGGAAGTGCTCGTTGTCTCCAGGGTTGTTGGTCTAAAATTGCGCCTTGCACGAATTTTTTTGAATAGTTGAGGTATTTATTGCCGAAAAAGTTGATTCGAATTGATTTGGCAATACTCTGTGCTGTTTAAGAAAGAAGTACCTCTGTTGACAGCCATTAGTATGTTATTATTTGTGTTTGTCACATTGTGTGACTGGCCCTGATGGTCCTGGGCTTAGACCACCTTATATGCGCTAATTTGGGGTCCTAGGTAACATACTTGGCTTTTAGAAGGAACTATCCGTCTTGGGTTGGCAAAATGTGTTTTGGGACCGTGTATGTACGTAAAGTATTTATTTGCCACCTTGTGTGGCGGGGCCTGATGGTCATTGCGATTTGACCACCTTATATGATTCTATTTGAGGTCATACTGTAGTTCATATAGTTGGTTTATGTTGCCACTTGTGTGGCAGGCCCTGATGGTCTTGGTGTTCGGACCACCATATAATGTCTAGGTCTGAGGGACATTCGTCATGGAATGGCTGTCATCTTTGGTAATTAGGTTTCAGAATGTGTTAGTAAAGTAGAAATATAGTGTTAATGAGGATTAAGAAATTAAGAAAGATCAGTGTTATAGGAGTTAAAAAGAAGATTAAAAAGAAGATTAAATTGTTTTTTTTTCTTTTGAGAGAGAGAGAGAGAGAGAGAGAGAGAGAGAGAGAGAGAGAGAGAGAGAGAGTATTGTAGTAATGGTGGTTCGGTTAGTCTGCAGGTGTTTGTGCTTGGATGCCGTAATCTATTCAGCTGTTGTTGGTTTATTTTGTTGCTAGTTCGTAATTGTTTTTTTTTTCTTTATTTACGTGTTTGGTCCTAGGTTTAACCCTATTTTGCTTTGTTTTTGTTCTGCACAGTTGTCTCCCCTGAATAATCAGGTCCCCATCGACTTATCAGAGATCCTCGTGCATGCTAGAGTTATTTTGATGTGGAGACCTATTTATAATTTTTGTTATTGATTTTAACCTGCACGAATGTCTCCGCTGAATAATTAGGTCCCCCCCGCGACATTTCGGAGACACCCATGCAGTCTACTGTGTTTTTATTTATTTAATTTGTCGCTCTATTTATATATTGTAACGTAAATTTGCCCTATTTTGATTTGATTTTAACCTGCACGAATGTCTCCGCTGAGTAATCAGGTCCCTTTCGACATTTCAGAGACACCCATGCAGATTTTTGATTATTATTTGTGGGTTTTTATTTTTATTTTTATATTGTACCCCTAAGTCCGGTTTCATTTAAGAATTTTAGGATGTTATTATACGTTAAATTAATATTGGGGTTGTTTTTCCCTATGAATTCCGGATAAGTTGTTGGGGATCCAATTTCTTTTTGGGCTATTTGCAATTTGTTTATAGCCTGTTGATATTGAGAGCAGTTATTAAAGATATGTTGAGGATCCTCTATGGTATGGCAGTGGTAGTGGTAGCAGTTTATGGTTGTGGGTTTTGGACCCAAGTGCTTTCCAAAACTGCTTGCAAGTTTTGTCTTGCCTTTTAATATTCGGTTGATAATTTTTTGGTCCGAGATGTTTATATTTGGTGGTCTATTGGACCTATTAACTTCATTTAGGGTGGAGTAGAGTTTCCTGCCTTTGGGTGTAGTATTCCATGATTCCTGCCATTTTGTGTTTATGTAATTTTCAGCAATATTTAAGGTTTCGGTAATGCTGTATTTGAGTGTGACAGGGTTAGGATCTCTCAATTTGTTTTTAGCGACTCGATTTGCTTGTTCGTTGCCGAGGATTCCTATATGTGACTGTATCCTCATGAATTCTACTATTTGTTTCCTAGTGGATAGTTCCTTAAGTAGGTGATAAGCCTCGGCAATTGAAATTTTCTCTTGTGTTGGTGCTTTTAGTGTGTATTGATGTAATTACACTAAGTGAGTCGCTTATGATTACTGATTTAGGGGTGTTATTGTCTTTAATCCATTTTAATGACTCGATGATATCCCAGAATTCTATTGTATATATGGAGCTGTGATCTGGTAATCTGGTTACCATTTGAATATTGTACTCTGGGATAACCACTGCTGTTGCTGTACTGAGTGGGTCAGGTGTTTTGGACCCATCAGTATATATTTTTACGAAACTGGAATAGGTGTCCTGTATATCCTTTGCAACGATGGTTTTTAGTTTGTGCTCTTGTTCCAATTTATTTTCATCTTCGGTAATTTTGGTGTTAATCCTTGGTCTAGAGTTTATCCAAGGGACTTGATCAGGGGGGTTTAGTGTATTCCTCCTGCTGATCCAAAACTGACAAATTTTTCCTTAATTCAAGAATTTGTTTTCCACCAGGAGTGTTTGGAACGAGTTTGCGAATAAAAGTTTTATTGCGTTTGCTAATGGCCTTCTTTGTGGGATGCGTGCTTGAATGGCTGGATAACCGAACTGAGTATTTGAGGAGCATTTCTTGTCTTCTCAAATTTAGTGGTAATTCTCCAGTGAGTATGCACAGTTCATCCAATGATGTTGAGGGTAATGTGCCGGTGCAGACCAACAGTGCATTTCTTTGGATGGCATCCAGTTTTTGTTTCAGGTGCGTTTGTTTAGCTGAGTTATATACTTGACAACCATAGTCTAGTTTCGATCTTATACGTGCTCTATAGATAGTTATCAAGGTTTCTTGGTTGGATCCCCAGGTGGTGCCGTGTAATTTCTTAAACCCCCATTTATCAACCCACGTCCAATGACGAACGCGACATCTTATATACCTCAGGCACGGACGTGAAGGAAAACATTCCTCTCACCAACCACCCATATCATATACCAAACAACCCCACAGTGATTTGAGTGCTAAGCTAAAATAATTTTTTTTTTTTAGAAACCAACACACTAATACCAACAAAATCCAAAATACTCCATACAACAGATAGTAGAGATAGCAACTTTTTGTTTACAAAACACACCATTACCTACAATCACACTACTCCAAATTCACACATAGCAAACACTCATGAGAGTAGAGACAAGGGGTTTTGTAAAGGTAAAAAAGAAACACACACACACGCACACACACACACACTATCACATCAGCAAAGGAGTTAGTGTTTATAGTTACATTACTCCACATTCACACAAAACAAACTCTCATGAATGAAGGGACATGGGTTTTGTTAAGGAAAACACACACACACACACACACACACACACACACAACCAACAAACACTAATATTATTGGCAAATTAATCAGTCTCTCTTTTCTAGAGATCTGGTTAGCCCTGAGAAGGGCAGATTTTTTAAACTCCAAATACACCTTCTTAATGATGACACCTTCCAGGCCTAGCACCACACACACATCTATGGCTCCAATCGTTCTCCCACGAAATGGTAAAGGGAGGGAGTGATGAAGAGGGTTGATTCACTTCACTCTCCCAACCTTCGGTTTGAGGGATTGTGAAGAATGCATCCCTTGCACGTACGTGCTGATACGGCTACTGTGGTCGCTGAGGTTCCTACTTTTGGCGTCGTAGCCCCAGCTCCAAATCCCAATCTTCGGTACGAGGCACCCCGAACGCTTGTGGTGGTTTCTGTAATGGTGTCCTCACCACAGGCTTCACATGGCAAATTGGTCGCATCCGAAGGATTATGCCCTTTTCTTTCTCCTTCTCCTCCTCTAAGGCAACTTCTTCTTCTTCTTCTTTAGCAATAGCCTCTATGGCTAGTTCGTCTAGAAGGCGACGAGCATTTTCCAGATGCATCTGGAGTTCCATTATCTCCTGTACTCTGTTTATTTTCTGAATGTTGACTAGTCATCGATGGTTAGCCAAACTACTACTACTGCTACTGTTGTATTAACGTCGCATGCGACCTAAGGCATGCGCGACCATTTAATATCCTAATACTACAGTTGATTAATTATTCGTGGGGGGCGGAATGGTGTCTCACCCCCTCAACCCTTTATAGTGTGCATGGCACACTGGTTGATTCGAATGTCCGGACAAGGGAATGCAGGAGGGATGGTAACGGCAAAGGAGACACTTGTAAAACACCCTGGTTATGTTTGATTCCCATTTTCCAAAAATTAAAGATGTCGTCTTTACGCAATTTTGAATAATGATACTCTGTGTTGTTGAGTTTGAGTATGTGTTTCAGTGAAGTGGGATAGCTTATCTAGTTTTGGAATTATTTATTTAGACTTTAATAATTTGGGTTTTAAGTTAGTATGCATGATTAAAAATTTCAGCATTGTGCAGTGGTCCTGATGACTGGGGTTTAGTCACTTTCTAAATCTAATTGGGATCTTATGACCTATATCTGGTTAGTGCCACCGGATTGTGCAGCGGGGCCTGGTGGTCTTCGGTTTTTGACCACCTTATAGTTATAATTGGTGTCCTTAGTAATTGGCTTAATTTAGTATTTCCAATCGTTGCCACATTGTGCGGCTGGGCCTGATGGCAGGAATGTTTGGCCACCTTATATATGCTATTTTGATGGACAGTTTGATGAGTTGTAGTAAATTTATAGTTCTTTTCACACTTCATCTTAATGGTAGAGATGAGGATAGTAGAAGTATTATAGAAGTTGTTAGTACTTTCTAGGTGTTTAATTATATTTGTGGTGAACTGTCTCTATTGACATTGCTATTGTCCTAGACTGATGGCTTGGGATTGGATGCATACAATTGGGCTGTTTTTGTATTGCATTGTTTAAGTTATAGAACTAGGATCCTGTATGTTTCAGGTTTCCAGTCGGGTCATGGGTCGGACATATAAAGACAGGTGGAACTAGTCCAACTAGTGTTGGGTCTAAGTACGCGCATCGGCATAATCAAGCCCAATGCGACCTGATCTCTCACGCCTTTGACAAGTAGGACTGTTCCATCTGTGTTTTCGCAAGGTCAGTTCATCATGATGGTTAGGTCCCAGTATTGATTACATTGAATTGCATGGAAATTTTAACTAGTTATGGATTTGCGGATATTGTTTGATTGAACCCATCTGAGTGCTTCCATTATAGCCCAAAATTCTCATGTATAGATGGAGCAGTTGCCTGTGAGTCTGTCTCCCAGTTCTATGTTCTTGTCTGATATAACTACAGCGGCTGCTGTTCTGTCGGGATTATTGGTTTTGGACCCTTCAGTGTAGATTTTGATGTAGTCATTATAGGACACACCAGTATCTGTTAGTATTATTGATCTTATTTCTAGCGGATGGTCTTGTTTCGATCCAAATTTTGTCGCTTGTAAATTGATTTTGGGTGTTTTACGAGTCCATGGTATTGAGTCAGGAAATTTAATTTGATCAGCTTGTGGGCTTTGAAAGTCTAGAGCGTTACTTAATTCGTGGATCTTGTTTCCTCCTGGTGGATTTGGTACTAATCTGCGGCTGAATGCGGTGTTGCATCTTCTGGTAATTGATTTGGTGGGGTGAGAATCTTCATGTATCGAGATTCTTGCCGCGTATCTAAGTATTAGTTCTTCTCTTCTTAGTGTGAGTGGTGGTTCTCTTGCAAGTAGCCGAAGTTCTTCTTTGGGAGTATTTTTGTGCGTTCCTGTATGTATGCGTAGTGCCTTGGATTAGATAGTATCCAATTTTATTAGTAGGTTAGGCTTGGCTGACGCATAAACTTGACACCCATAATCCAATTTAGACCTTATTAGTGATCTATATGGTGTCAAAAGCGTATCTTGGTCGGCTCCCAAGTTAAATCCTTTAATATTTCGGAGAAGGTTTAGATGTTGATTGCATGCTCGAACAAGTTCCGTGATGTGGTAGTTCCACGAAAGATGTTCATCGAAATATATGCCTAAGAATTTCGCTATCTTTTCGAATTTTATTTGTTCGCCTTGGATGTAAAGGGTCGGATATTCTCTAGTGGTATTTGATTTGGGAAAAAACATTACTCCTACTGTTTTCCTTTGGAGATTTTGAATCTCCATTTGTTGGCCCAGCGGCCGATTTGGTTAAGGCTGTTTTGAATTTCCGTGATTATTTGGTTACTGGATGGGTTTCCAGCCTTCCAGATGTCGCTGTCATCTGAAAACTGCAATAGATCTAGTTTGGTTAGGTCGACAGAGCGCTCAAGATTATTGACCAATATGCTGAATAGGGTGGGACTTAAGACACTTCTTTGCTGGGTGCCGTTCTCTAGTACATGGGAATCTGAGTATTGGTCCCCTATTCTTCTTCTGATTTGGCATCTATTAAAAACTGGATATCCACCGATGCATGCAGCCATTGATGCCATAGTGGTTTAATTTTGTAGTTAGGCCGTTGGTCCACACCAGATCAGAGTTTTTTTCCAGGTTGAGAAATATCGCTATGAGGTTGTGATCGTGTTTTCTCTTGGCGTTAAAAGCTAGTTTGATGCATGATTCTAGCCAGACTGACGAACGCTTCGCATTATATGCCTGAAGCACGGACGTTAAGGAAAACACCCTTTTTGCACAAAAACTGACAATGCCCACATCACAATCAAAACATGGAACGCGAGGACCCACAAGAAACACTCACGTTCACTTTCTTCCTACAAGCACACTTTATTACCATCCATACATACAACCCTAAAACACACACACACACACACACACACACACACACACACACACACACACACACACACACACACACACACTGTCTTACAAAGTCAGGGAAACGAAGTGTTTATAGGCACACTTCTATCCCATCACTTACAATCACACTTACAGACCAACACACAAATACAGATAATTTTGGTAATAGTTTAGTATGTCTTTTCTAAATGTTTGGGGTAGCCCTGAAAAAGGCTGTTTTGTTGTTTAAGAGTTTGGGTAATCTCTTATCGTCAAAGATTGCGTCCCAGTCTCGCACGCAGGTTTTCTGACGGGATAGGGTCTGCTTTTACGGAAGGAGAAGGAGAACTCTTTAGTGTCCAAATGACAGTAGACAAAGCCTCTCTCTGGCCCCTGTTGTTGTTGTTGTTGTTGCTGCTGCTGCTTCTCTCTCTGCTGTTTCAGAAGTCTGTACTTCTCTGTCCATTCTTCTAGCTCCTTTTATATTTCTTCTCTTAAGACCTCTTCTGTCAGGTCTTGTGCCACTTTCAACATCCTGACATTTTCAATCTCTTCAGGCTTTGGCATCAGGTTTTGCCTGACACGACGTAAAAGGACGAGAGCTTCGTTCAGTTTAGCTAGTCTTGCAGACATCTTTACGAGTTGACGAGTCAACAATGGATGGTCAGACTGGAGACCGCCACGATTTATGTCTCAAACTCGGACGCGATAGAAAACATCCCTACGGTTTATTTGGTACGAACTCTATAGCTCATCTCATGCAGAGGGATAGAGAGACGTGAAAGAGCATATATAGTGATAAAAAATTTTAAAACAAACCACAGACAATAATTTTTGATAACATTTTTATTCAGCTAACAAACTACCAACACATAATATAACATCAACACCTTGTTTTCAGACAGCAAATTTGTGACAAAGTTGCAACGTTGTGAAGTCAAGTTAGACTTCCACTGATGGAGGTCATTTGGCCATTGATGTACACTACGTTTCCTAGCTAAAGAAAAGAGATATCCATAATGGTCACAAAACCATCTGTCTACTTTGTGATCGCTTCTAGAAGAGTAATGATCAAAATAAGTCACTAAATGTTCTAAGGGATATCCAAGACTGCTTTGATGAAGAAACTACACACAATATTGTCCACATACCATGGCATCTGTGCCTTGCAATTTCACATTAATGGAATCGTGTCGTCTGGGCATTTCTTCTCATAAAGTTGATGATGTCGTCATCCATAGCGGTAAAATTCATACGAATCAAAATACTCCACACAGGCATCGTGGAGAAAGTAGAAGGCTACACAGTGGGTTCCTGGGAGATGACTGTCGTCCGTGTTGATGACATAAGCTTGATGGTCTTTAGGTTTGCGATGAGGTAGTTCATCTTTAGCGCACACAACAGGATTCCAAGAAGCGGTATATGAACTGTTTTCAAAAGGTAATAAGTTCCCAGGTATCCATTTTCTTACTTGTTGCACAGGTCATCAATTCAATCCTGATTTTTTCCTTGAAAATCTGGCTTCGTCTCCGTACTCTGTGCCAAGAGAGATTCGATGCGATGGATCGCTAGAGCAGTCAATGGCAAAACAGAAAAGTAAATGTTGTTTTTGTTCTGGCCATCTGGACATCACGATGTTCTCTTCATCTTTGACTTTTTCTGTGGGTTCCAAGATATCCTCCCATTCCATTTCCAAAGAGTCTCCACTATTCAAAGAGGGATAAGAGTCTTCCATAACTTCTAATAGTCTAAAATGACTTCTCTCAAGCTGCTGGCTTCTAGAGTGTTGTCGAATTCGGCATACAAGATGACGTTTACCGTCTCAATTAGAGCTTCTGCAAACTGAAGTTCCACACGCAGTTGACATGAATTTATTGGGTATAAATGTCCCTCGTCGCTGCCTTGGTCTGGAGTGAAATCAAGAGCCCACAAAGCGTAACCTCCTGCATAATCGTCGTACGAAATGCCGTGACTGCTGTTGGTCCCTAACTGTCCCGTGGCTTCATACAGGGACAAATACGATCTCAAGTAATTCTTCCCGGTAAACTTAGGTTCGAATGGTCTGGTACACAAG
Organism: Megalonaias nervosa; assembly: GCA_016617855.1. Classification (NCBI taxonomy): domain Eukaryota; kingdom Metazoa; phylum Mollusca; class Bivalvia; order Unionida; family Unionidae; genus Megalonaias; species Megalonaias nervosa. The sequence goes on from JAECUM010005506.1 coordinate 11,058, forward strand.
GTCTTGCCATCGCGACTGTCTTCGAACTTGGACACTCTGCATTGCTTAAACTCGAAAGGGTTGGCCGTGACGGATCCGTTGAGGGCTTCGTTGCTAACGATACCAACGATTAAACGTTTGGGTAACTGTCCTTGGAACAGATGATTTTCGATCTTGGATCGGAGTCCGGCGGCAAAGGTGAAGGTTTTCACTTCCACACGGCGGATCGGATACTTGGCGGTCGTTCTGCTCAAAGTGTGGCTGATGTTGTTTCTCACTTTAGGTAACACTTCTACGCGTCGCACGTAAAGTCTGGCTTCTTGGATGATAGTTTTTATTCGTTAACATGGGCCATCAAAAGATAAACATTACTGCTTAGATTCAGTCTCAGGCGGATATCCACCCCATTCAGCAAATACTGTTTTTGCAACCACATGTCCAAATGCAAAACATCCATCAGTTCTAGACTACGCTCATGCAGAATTTTCTTTCGACGTTCGTTAAAGCCCACATTGTGAGAATCGTCATCTGCTGTCACGACTGTGTCGTTAAACACGTCCACGCCTGCTGTGTCAGGTTTCCATGCGACGAAAGCATCCAGATCAGTGTTCTTGGCATCTTTTTCTTACGTCAAGAAATTTTCAAGGTACCCTCGGTAAGGGTAAGTATTGAGAACGCTGCTGACTAATTTGTTATTCAAGTACAATTCCACTTCGCTGAACAAAGGAATACATGAAATTGTTGACGGGAGCTACTCTAGCATCGGCTCCCGGAGCGGTGTCTTCCGCTTTGATCACTTTGAGTTTCAGGTACAAGTAACTACTATCCAGATCTATGTAATCTTTGGGATTTCCTTTGATTTCAAATTCGGTGGGATCTCAGGTTATTAAAGAGGAGACGAGATGAAATTCTACCCATTGGGATTCTTGCATCGTCATCATCGTGGGTGGCATAGCAAACAGATCCAGTTCCGACTTGGAACATTCGCAAGATTCTCGGTGCATCATTTTCTCTCTGTTTAATGATCGAAAATGTCTAATTCTCTGACCGTTCTTCCTTTCGCGACCTTTCTAGTTCTGTGTGTGTGAAGTCCTCTGGAGGGGCGTCTTCGCAGTCTCTTTTTGCCTTGTCCTTGCTGTGGTGTCAGGGAAGCAGGAACGCCTGACTGGGTAGCGTCCAGTGCATTAATAGGAGTTTCTCGTCGGTCCAAAATGTTTTTTCCAGTTGAAAGAAGACATTTTTACCTGCTCTAAAGAAGGCTACTTTGAGATTTTATTTGTCGATGATGACATTTTGAAGAAATACTTTGCCTTGCGTCAAAGCGGGATCTTCCAAGGCATGCAATCCCCGTGTCATCATTGGTTTCAAAACGGGGCCACCGAACGAAACGCCGATTTCAGCATATCTCCTAAACCATGTCTTCGCTGGCGAGCGACTCCTTGGTACACAGGATACATGACTTATGAGTCATTAGAGAATCTTTTTCGAAAATAGAGTTTCACCGTAACTTTTCCTTTGGAGAATGGAATATTTTGTCCCAGATCTCCTTTTAAAACAACGTTGACACTGTCGAAATACGACTTTCGGATAGGTAAATAGTGAGGGTGTACGTGATTGGTCTTTCCACCTTCCTCGTCTTTGGTTGTGGCAGAATTAGCTTTGAAAGGAATGATTCGCAGTGACTGTGCGGATGTGTGTCCCGCCACGTTGTACTCCACCACATCAGAGTACACAACGATCAAATTTACTCCTTGGTTCATTTCTACAAGGTTTTGCCAAAGAGCGCATTGAATTTGGAATTAATCGTGTCCACCAGATGTTGACCGCTAAAATAATAGCCTGCAGGAATTCTTCATCATATTGATGTACCGTGGAGTATCGGGGGACACTGGTCGTTTCATAGAGGCATCTACAGTTTCGTTTTCATTCAAGTATTGTAGCACTTGGTCGTTCAGAACTTCGACCTCAAAAGTGTTTTGATTTTCTGTGATGTTTTTGATTTGTGTAGAGTGAAGCATTTCGACCAGAGCCACTTCTCAATGGGCTTTGTTATCCAACTGGATGGTCGGAGGTAATTTGGCCGTGAAACAGCACCAAGTATTGTGGTGAAACACATCCATGTAACTGTCACTGGGTAAAGTTAAGTAAAATTGGTTATTAACAATTCCAGAATTCTGCTGTCCGAGGGGTCAATGGAGGTCAGAGGAGTGTCTCAAAGAGGGTTGGTGTTATTGTAACTTTATCTGCGGGTGACTGACGTTGGTCGAAAGACTCCCGTTGTTACCGTTAGAGTATTTCAGGGAAGGATTCGGAGAAGGTAACCGACACGACTGCTCAGTAAAATGGTCCACAATTATTTGTCTCCTTGTTGGCAAATTCAGATTGGCAATGGCAGCACCGATGACACAATAGGCCACAAAGATTTGGCGGTGAAGACGATTTGCGTTTTAGGCACACGTTCTCCACACCACACACACAAAGGTTGCTTTTGTAGATCTTGCAGAGAAGAACTCGGTGAAGGAGTGGTCACTGTTGTGGTTGAGGCTGTGTTGAAGGGCATGATCTTCACTTCCTTTTATAGTCGATGACTTGCGAAGTGTCGATCCAGGAGTCAAAACTCGGCAGATACCCTTTCTAATGTACTTTGACTTCTTTGACACGACCTTTTCCCATTTTACCGGTTCTTCGATCGAGAATGCTCTCGATGTCGTACACTCTGTCTTCTTTTTTGGTCATGCGTTGTAACTCGGGCAGGTAAAAAGTTCCTTTTAAAACTTCCCCGTTCATGTCTTTCAATTGATGGACGGCAGGATGACGACCACGCACTTGTCCAGTGACACGAAACAATTCGGTTATACAGTTGGGTAAGTAACCTTTATCGAATGTGCCTTTGGTTTTGCCAATGCGCACCCAATCTCCCGTCGTCAGTATTCCACCTTTCTTGTTTACAGCCACAGTCGGGGACGTACCAAACAGACGTTCAAAGACGGTCACTTCGTTGTCGGGAGTCACTTCTTCGGGAGAACACCCGATACTCCGATGGTAAGATTGATTGTACGCTTTGACTAGGTGCGGTAAGCCGTCGATGTACTTGAGAGTGTGTTGATGCGTAAAATATTTCCACATGCGTTCTTTGAAGTTGCGTTGAAAACGTTCCATGATTCTTCTTTGGTTTCGGGATTCTCGGTGGTGAAAAACTGAATGTCTCATTTCTTTTAATTCTTTTTCGAAAGCTTGGTTCAGATATTTGATGCATTTGTCGGTATGCCATCGAAGATGGTGACAACCGCTTTGTTTCAACAACTGTTTTAGGGCTCGAGCTAAGTTAGTGCTCGATTTGGAAGTCAGTGGCACTACCCAGGCAAATTTGGAAAAGACGTCGATGACACAAAACAAATATTTGTAGCCACGATTGTAAATGACCAAATGCGAGACATCGACTAAATCGGCTTGCCATTGATGATCGATTCCCTCCATTTGGGTGTGATTTCTGGAAAATTTCCGTCGAATGTGTTTGTGTAAGGTGTACGTGGCTTCTTCTTGTAACCATCGTTACACTTGAGGTAAACGAACACTTTCCAGTCGGTATTTGGCAGCACGATACAATTTCTGAATTCCTCCGTATCCCACAGGATGGGATGGATCGTAGTAAATGCTGGCTAACAAATTCTTCATCAGGACTCTTTCTCTTCAATAAGTCACTCACTATTCACGGATGCTACTCTGGCTGGGGTGAGGTAGTGGTTTGGAAACGACGCGCCACGAGAGAGGAAGTAGAGAGTAGTGGTGGTGCGGTAATGGGATGGTGTTTGTCGTGCTTTCTTTTTTCACTTCTGGTTTCCCTTCTTTCTTTTTGACTTCTGTCGAAGGAGGAGTGGACATCGTCTTTTTATCCCAAGCTCTGAGTTCTTCTCGTTGGAGTGTGAGGAAAGAGTCAACAAGGACGCTGCAATCTTACTATGGATGGGAGCAGCTGACGGTGTTTGAAAGACTTCTCGTGCGCCTTCTTTCTGATTGATCCGTGGGGCTGCGTCTGTCTTGGTTAGTGGGGTGGTGGTGGTGATGGACTTTTCTTCAGGGTCTTAAAATCTTTCAGAGTCGGTCGAGCTGTTTCATGTAAAGGTTTCTGGTGAAAGAGTTGACGTCGCTGAAAAAGCTGACCGTACCGTTACGATGTTTCCGTTTCTGACCAATCGCTGCGATCCATCAACGGTTGTCATTCGTGTTGTAACTGACACATCTCGGTCAATGAGGATTGGGAGGTAAATGCGGGGTCCGTTATTTTTGCCAACGATGGAATTCCATCCATCGTTTGTAAGGAACTAAAGTCAGTTTTCGTCCTTCCATCTGATTCCAAAGGTCACGTCTGAGATCTTTTGACCCCAGAGGTCCCCTTTATTTTTTTGATTCTTTTTAATCTTTGACCTATATCTTGTGAAGCAGCAGCTCCCACGAGTCTTGTAATCAGTGGTCCCAATGTGGCTTTTAGCACGTGTCCTAAAAACAGGTGCAAAAATCCTCCGCGTTACACCAACATTTTTTTCTTTTGACAGATGGGTATTTTCTTTTGGACCATTTGGCAAAGAACGTGTCGATGATTATCTAAGCATTCTTTCTGATTTTGAGACATTCAGGCAACGTTTGCCAACGGTATTGATGACATCTTTCAAGGCGGTTTGAATGTGTTGTTTTCGCATGGGTGATGGGGCTTTGAACAGGACGGACAACACGTCCCAATGTTTGGCTAAACGAGGAGGTGTCTTGGGGGGGGGGACATCTTTGTTCCGGAGCACACAAAATACACTGACGTCGATGACTTGGCACACGTCCTTTTATCTTATTTTTTTTAAAAGTTGTATTTTTGGAAGAGTTGGTACTGTGTGTGACCAGTCTTTTTGACGAACTCTTTGACTATGGCATCATCGCCAAAAAGAGAAAATCCTCCCTTTTGATTGCTCCTCTTTTTCCTTGGGCGATGGGGTATTTTCTGGGGTAGACGTCGATGCATGGCTAAGCCTTTTCTCGGATGCGGGGCCAAACGACGAGACTGTCCTTTTCTTTTTCCTTTTCTTTTTCGGACAGGAGTACGACGATGTTAGTGGTGTGCACTTGTTTTTTGGTGACATCTTTTTTCTTTCAAGAGCAAAAAAGCACTGATACCCATCGTTTGTCCCTGGTCTTTTTATAGTGGAATGTGTCTCCACTGATTGTCGGTCCGTCGTATCATTTTCATGGCAAGCATCAATCGACGTTGAGGAGTTCGCAACGGACTAAATCGGGACAGTTCTTGCTGGTATACAGCCAGTAAACTCTGTAACATACCTGGTCTCTCTTGGACTTTGATTTTGGGAGAGGTTACTTTGTTAGCAGCTGCCGCAGCAGCTAAAGAGGGGGAGGGTGTCACCGCTTGCGGAGAAGTTCCTGGAGACACGGGTTTTCATTATTTCATCAAATTAGGAAAGGCAAGTGTCAAATCGGGTTTGGCTCGTATCACTAGCAACGATGAAGTGGAAGAATCTCAGGAAACTGTAGACTGTTACGTGTAGGCTCGTACAAATGTAACAAAAGAAAAGAGTGAAGTCAACAAGCTTTGTATATTTTAACAAAATAATTTATTTCCCTAGAAAACAATGTAAACATTGGAAAAAAGGACTTACGGTTTGTGAATATAATCCAAAATTTAATCCTAAGAATGAAAAATACAAGTCCTATTACTAAATAGTTCTATTAGAATCCAGGTTCGAATCTCTACGACATACAAATATGGAAGGCAATGACGTCAGATGTGGTCCATGTACGAATATCAACAATTCCTCAATTGAATCAGTTTTTGTTTCCGAATAATTCCAGAATAAATGTCCACTGAATATATTTTAGAATTTTTATAAAAAAGTCAACTTGTTGAGTTTCCAGGAGAATGAATTATTAAATCCAAAAACAGATGAAAAACAAACAATCTGGCAACAAATAAAAAAACCCGCCTTGTAACTTCAAGATGTTAAAACGACTCTCCCAGAAAAAATATTAAGAATGCGTATTTAAACCCCCAAAACATCATTTCAGTCTCGCGAGATGGGTCATGTGGTCTCTTACTACAAGAGATCTATCACGTACACCAGTGTAGCCCCACTTAAGAACCAATAATAAAAAAACGTTGTTTACACATGGTGATCACGCGAGCAAAGTATGGCCTTGATACTGACCAATCATTTTAACTGCCTGTTTACGAACTTCCCAACCCAAGACGAACTAGGTTAACTAAAAATAATTCTCATGTAACACGTTTTACGTCTTAGATAAACAACATTTACTAAAAGAAAATATCGAATTACTGAACAAGAATTTCGAATCCGTGCAATAATCATTAAAATAAAATGTAATGAAACGAAAATAAAATAAAAAAAGAATTTTAAAACTAACACACAAGCGATTTAATGGCATATACGTAACACTTCCCCCCATAAAGAAAAAAGAAAGATTTATATAATAAAGCTTTCTTTTTACCATATGTAAATTATACATGAGGTAAACAAAATTACATAAGAAAATTCTTATGAATTATATAAAGTGTATATGAAATAATATTTCTATACACGGGAAAGTGCATCTGCAATCAAACTGTCTTTTCCTTTGTTGTGCCTGATGTTCAGATTATACTCTTGCAAAAGCAAACTCCATCTTAACAATCTTTGATTTTTATTTTTCATCTTGTCGATGAAAGTAAGGGGGTTGTGATCGCTATAAACAACAACCGGAGAAGTAGCTGAGCAAATGTAAACCTCAAAATGTTGTAATGCCAAAATTAAAGCCAAACATTCCTTCTCGATTGTTGAGTAACTTCTTTGGTGCTTATTTAATTTCTTAGAGAAATAGCACACTGGGTGATCAATACCATTGCTGTCCTCTTGAATCAATACTGCTCCAATCCCGACATCACTCGCATTCACAGACAATTTAAAAGACTGATTGAAATTTGGAGCTGTTAGAATCGGCGCACTTTTGAATATGGCTTTTAAACCATCGAAAGCTTCCTGACATTTTTCGGTCCAGAGAAACTTATTTCTCTTACTTAACAAATTTGTCAGAGGTTCAGCAATATTGGAAAAATTGGAACAAAACTTTCGATAGTATCCGGCCATACCCAAAAATCGCATTAATTGCTTTTTACTGACAGGCACAGGAAAATCAGAGATAGCCTTCACCTTAGCATCAATAGGTTTAACTTGACCATGTCGCACAATATGTCTTAGGAAAGTTACACAAGCACGTCAGAACTCACTTTTAGATAAACTGATTGTCAAATTAGCATCAGTGAGTCTTTCAAAGAATTTTCGAATCGTGGCTAGATGTCCTTTCCAGGTGTCGTTGTAGATGATGACATCATCAATATAAGCATCACAATTATCTAGACCGGAAGTAATCATGTTCATCAAGCGTTGAAACGTACTTGGAGAACCCTTCATCAAAAACAGCATTACTTTATATTGATAGAGTCCATCTGGAGTCACAAACGCCGAAATTTCTTTCGCTCTTTCCGTAAGTGGAATTTGCCAATCTCCTTTCAGAAGGTCAAATTTGGTGACGTACTTGGCATTTCCAATTTTATCAATACAATCATCGATCCTTGGTAATGGAAATGAATCTGTTTGTGTCACACTGTTCACCTTCCTATAATCAGTGCACATACGGAAAGTTTTATCCGGTTTCGGAACAAGTATGCATGGTGAACTCCAATCACTATTACTGGGTTCTATTAAATCGTTCTCCAACATTTACTGAATTTCCTTTTTCAAGTTTTTCTGTTTGAGAGGGTTCATCCTGTATGGGCGTTGTTTCACAGGTTTTGAATCTACAATTTCAACGCCATGATAAATTTTGTTTGTCCTCGTAGGAATAGCCGGAAACAAGTGCTCATATTCGAATAATAACTGTTTAAGTTCATTTCTTTCTTGTTGTTGCAAATGTAAAAGTTTCTGGTCTAGATCTTTCATAATTTCCGAATTCCGAAGATTTGTTGCTCCAAGTTCAACGGTGTCCAATTGAATTTCTTCAGTTAAATCCTCAGTTGGTGGGACAGGTACAACTAAATGAATTGTATGATTTACTTGGCTATCTCTTTCAATATACAAGTACTCCATTCATTTATTTAGACCAGAGTACTATAATTATAATTTAACTCATTCATTTCTTCTTTACTTTGTAAGGGCCGTAAAATCTAAACTGAAGAAAATTTTGAAGAATGAGCAAGAGAGAATTAACTCTATTACAAAACAGAAATGTTCTCTCAAGTAAGGTTTTGTGAAACCATAGTTTCGCTTTTGACTTGAATTGCGGAGTGCCACATTCAAGCATAACATGCTGGAAAAGTCCAGACATGAAATTTGACCTTTGACCTGATTGGACAGATTTGGGAAGGCCAAACTGAGTAAAAAGCTTTATCAAAGCTTTTACTATATTGTTCCTCAAAGGAATTTCCTCTAGATATTTTGTTGACGCACACATAATAGTCAACAAATATTGGTTGCCTGACTTGGTCTTAGGTAAGGGACCAACACAATCTACCATAATTCTGCTAAACGGTTCGTCAAATGCAGGAATTGGTTGCAGATGAGCCTTAGGTATCTTCTGATTGGGTTTTCCTACCATTTGACAAGTTTGACAAGATCTACAAAATTTACAAACATCACTTTTGATTTTTGGCCAGTAAAAGTGAGTCAAGATCTTGTTATAAGTTTTATTTATCCCTAAATGACCAGCCAGAGGAGTTTCATGGGCCAAACTAAGTATTTCCTGTCTGTAAGATTTTGGAACTACAATCTGAGAGTTCACTGACCACTCGTCATTAGCAGGTACCTCGAGAGGTCGCCATTTTCTCATAAGAAATCCATTTTTAATGAAATAACAGACAGGTACTTCAGTGACTTCGGTTTCACTAACGGCCCTCTGAAACAAACAGGAGATCTCAGGATCTTTTTCCTGTTCGACGAATAGTGATTGTCGTTTATCACCCTGATTAGATAAAAGAGAATGAGTATTTAAAAGAGGATCACTGTGATCAGTACCTTTCGATTGATCCAAATTAGAAGTGAAAGTGACCTCATCAAAAGCCTGACCAATACATGTGTCAGCTAAAGGAATATTTTCCTTATCAAAATCATTCTCAAGAGCTTTCTTTGACATAGCTCTGGTAACTGCACAAGCTGGGTATAGCTCAGGGTATTTGTTTCAATAGGATCAAGTTTCTGATCCAAAGAAGGCTTGTCAGTTACAAGTGGATTAACCACAACCTTGTCTCCAGCCAGGTCATTGCTTAGCAACAAATGAATGCCCTCAACGGGTAAGTTAGACAATGTACCGACTGTCACAGGTCCTAAAACTAAGTCTGATGACAAATTTACAAAATGGAGAGGAACATTAACAAAGCCGCACTCTACTCCCTGAATGTGAACACTCTCATTAGAACAAGACTTCTCAGAGGAAGGCAAAATACCTGACACTAAAAGACTCTGAGAAGCTCCTGTATCCCTTAAAATTTTAATAGGGATAGGATTGGCCGAATCACCCAAGAGTGATATAGAACCCTTCGACATGAATGGTTCAAAATTCTCCATAATAAAATCAGACTGGGGTTTATTAGAGCCAACAAATGTATTAATGTATTGCTTTCAATACATGACCGTGACCTTGACATCTTAGAAATAAGAGCATTTGGGATAGGTCTGTCTTGATTCTGATGCCTATATTTCAATTTAAAGCAATCAGAAATGACGTGTCCGTTTTTCTTGCAATAGGTACACGTAGGCAGAGACAAGGATTTTGAATCAAGTTTATCAGAAGCTTGATTTTTAGATGTTGTGCCAGATTGAATTTTAGGAGGAGTCGTATTAGGCTGAAATACCTTTCTACCAGTTGACTGCTGAATGAATGATTTGCCTATAACAGGAACTTCATGAATTAAAGAATACTCATCGGCAGCAAGAGCAGCATTTTCCAAGGTTTCAATCTTATGCTCTTCAAGATGATTCTTAATGTCATCAGGAACACAGTTTTTAAACTCTTCAAGTAACACAAGTTGTTCAAGACTTTCATAATCATGTTCAACTTTCTTGGCTAAGCACCATCTCTTAAATAACTATTTTTTCCTCTAGCAAATTGGACATAAGTCTCTCCAGCTTCTTTTTTATAGTTCCTGAATTTTTGCCGATAAGCCTCAGGGACTAACGCATAACCCCTTAAGATGCACTCCTTAACCAAATCATAATCAGAACTCTGTTGTACTGACATTGAATGGTAAATATCACTAGCTTTACCAACTAGTACACATTGTAGTAGCTGAGTCCAATACTCCCTTGGCCATTTCTAATTTTCCGCAACTTTGTCAAAACGAGGACAATATTTGTCTACTTCTTTTTCTCTAAAAGGGGGAACTACCCTAATATTTTTTGTAATGTCAAAACTTGAATCTGTATGTGAAGTGGAATCGTGCTTGCAACTTGCCAGTTGAAATTCTTTCATTCTAAGTTGAAATTCCCTTTCATCCTTCTCTCTTTGTAATTGCATCTGTCTCTCTCTCTCTCTCTCCTCTTTCTCAAATTGTAATTGTTTATCTTTCTCCCTCCCCTGTCTCTCTTTCTCCTCTTTTTCAAATTGTAATTGTTTATCGTTCTCCCTCTCCTGTCTCTCTCACTCTCTTTTTCTTCAAATTGCAATTGCAATTGCTTCTCTTCAAATTGCAACTGCATTTGTTCTTTCTCTTTCTGAAGCTCGAGCTTCCTTAATTCTACTTCCATTTCGTATTTCATTTTTAATTCCATTACTTTAATGTCAGTGTCTGTCATAGACTTACTGACTGATGCCAAAACACTTTAATCAAAAATATTTTTCCCCACCAAATATTGGATCAAAATATTTTCAATTTCTTGTTTCGTCAAGGAAGATTTTGCTTCAGAAAGATCGTAGTTTCTGGCAAGTTCAAGCAACTCATCTTTTTCTCAGACTATCCAACTGCTCCAGAGTTGGATTAGAAAGAAAAGTTTCCACTTTTGATGACATTGTGAATAAAAGCCTGTTGTTTTCACCTAAGATTTCAAATAAGAATGTAAAATAGTACTTGGGATTTAAAAACTAGGGGAATTTAAATTTCAAAAAACAATTTTCTGAAATATTTAACCAAAATTCTTATATCCCAAGTACGAGCGACTCAGTTTTCTCCTGTTACATGTAGGCTTGTACAAATGTAACAAAAGAAAAGAGTGAAATCAACAAGCTTTGTATATTTTAACAAAATAATTTATTTCCCTAGAAAACAATGTAAAAATTGGAAAATAGGGCTTTCGGTTTGTGAATAGAATCCAAAATTTAATCCTAAGAATGAAAAATACAAGTCCTATTACTAAATAGTTCTATTAGAATCCAGGTTCAAATCTCTACGACATACAAATATGGAAGGCGATGACGTCAGATGTGGTACATGTACGAATATCAACAATTCCTCAGTTGAATCACAGTTTTTGTTTCCGAATAATTCCAGAATAAATGTCCACTGAATATATTTCAGAATTTTTATAAAAAAGTCAACTTGTTGAGTTTCCAGGAGAATGAATTATTAAATCCAAAAATCAGATGAAAAACAAACAATCTGGCAACAAATAAAAAAAAAAACACCTTGTTCCTTCAAGATGTTAAAACGATTCTCCCAGAAAAATATTAAGAATGCGTATTTAAACGCCAAAAACATCATTTCAATCTCGCGAGATGGATCATGTGGTCTCTTACAACAAGAGATCTATCACGTACACCAGTGTAGCTCCACTTAAGAATCAATAATAAAACAACGTTGTTTACACATGGTGATCACGCGAGCAAAGTATGGCCTTGATAATGATCAATCATTTTAACTGCCTGTTTACGAACTTCCCAACCCAAGACGAACTAGGTTAACTAAAAATAATTCTCATGTAACACGTGTTACGTATATGTAATTAAATTGCTTGTGAGTTAATTTGAAATCTTAAGTGAAAACAACAGGCTTTAATTTACAATGTCATACAAAGTGGAAATATTTCTTTCTAATCCAACTCAGGAGCAGTTGGATAGTCTGAAAAAAAGATGAGTTGCTTGAACTTGCCAGAAACTACGATCTTTCTGAAGCAAAATCTTCCTTGACGAAACAAGAAATTAAAAATATTTTGATCCAATATTTGGTGGGGAAAATATTTTTGATAAAAGTGTTTTGGCATCAGTCAGTAAGTCTATGACAGACACTGACATTAAAGTAATGGAATTAAAAATGAAATACGAAATGGAAGTAGAGTTAAGGAAGCTCGAGCTTCAGAAAGAGAAAGAACAAATGCAGTTGCAATTTGAAGAGAAGCAATTGCAATTGCAATTTGAAGAAAAGGAGAGAGAGAGAGAGAGAGAGAGAGAGAGAGAGAGAGAGAGAGAGAGAGAGAGAGAGAGAGAGAAAGATAAACAATTACAATTTGAAGAAAAGGGTAAAGAGAGACAGGAGAGGGAGAAAGATAAACAATTACAATTTGAAGAAAAGGAGAGAGAGAGAGACAGATACAATTACAAAGAGAGAAGGATGAAAGGGAATTTCAACTTAGAATGAACGAATTTGAGCTGGCAAGTGGCAAGCACGATTCCACTTCACATACAGATTCAAGTTTTGACATTACAAAATATCAGGTTAGTTCCTCCTTTTAGTGAAAAGGAAGTAGACAAATATTTTATCTATTTTGAAAAAGTTGCTGAAACTTTGAAATGGCCAAGGGAGCATTGGACTCAGTTATTGCAATGTGTACTTTTCGGCAAAGCCCGAAATATCTATGCATCCCTGTCAGTACAACAGAGTTCGGATTATGATTTGGTTAAGGAGTGCATATTAAGGGGTTATGCGTTAGTCCCTGAGGCTTATCGGCAAAAATTCAGGAACTATAAAAAGGAAGCTGGACAGACTTATGTCGAATTTGCTAGAGAAAAAGAACAGTTATTTAAGAGATGGTGCTTAGCCAAGAAAGTTGAATATGATTATGAAAGTCTTGAACAACTTGTGTTACTTGAAGAGTTTAAAAACTGTGTTCCTAATGATATTAAGAATCATCTTGAAGAGCATAAGATTGAAACCTTGGAAAATGCTGCTCTTGCTGCCGATGAGTACTCCTTAACTCATAAAGTTCCTGTTGTAGGCAAATCATTCATTCAGCAGTCAACTGGTAGAAAGGTATTTCAGCCTAATACGACTCCTCCTAAAATTCAATCTGGCACAACATCTAAAGATCAAGCTTCTGATAAACTTGATTCAAAATCCTTGTCTCTGCCTACATGTACCTATTGCAAGAAAAACGGACACGTCATTTCTGATTGCTTTAAATTGAAATATAGGCATCAGAATCAAGACAGACCTATCCCAAATGCTCTTATTTCTAAGATGTCAAGGTCACGGTCATGTATTGAAAGCAATACATGTGTTGGGTCTAATAAACCCCAGTCTGACTTTATTATGGAGAATTATGAACCATTCATGTCGAAGGGTTCTATATCACTCTTGGGTGATTCGGCCAATCCTATCCCTATTAAAATTTTAAGGGATACAGGAGCTTCTCAGAGTCTTTTAGTGTCAGGTATTTTGCCTTCCTCTGAGAAGTCCTGTTCTAATGAGAGTGTTCTCATTCAGGGGGTAGAGTGCGACTTTGTTAATGTTCCTCTCCATTCTGTAAATTTGTCATCAGACTTAGTTTTAGGACCTGTGACAGTCGGTATTGTGTCTAACTTACCCGTTGAGGGCATTCATTTGTTGCTAGGCAATGACCTAGCTGGAGACAAGGTTGTGGTTAATCCACTTGTAACTGACAAGCCTTCTTTGGATCAGAAACTTGATCCTATTGAAAAAGAATACCCTGAGTTATATCTAGCTTGTGCAATTACCAGAGCTATGTCAAAGGAAGCTCTTGAGAATGATTTTGATAAGGAAAATATTCCTTTAGCTGACACATGTATTGGTCAGGCTTTTGATGAGGTCACTTTCACTTCTAATTTGGATCAATCAAAAGGTATTGATCACAGTGATCCTCTTTTAAATACTCATTCTCTTTTATCTAATCAGGGTGATAAACTACAATCATTTGTCGTCGAACAGGAAAAAGATCCTGAGATCTCCTGTTTGTTTCAGAGGGCCATTAGTGAAACTGAAGCCACAGAAGTACGTGCCTGTTATTTCATTAAAAATGGAATTCTTATGAGAAAATGGCGACCTCTCGAGGTACCTGCTAATGACGAGTGGTCAGTGAACTATCAAATTGTAGTTCCAAAATCTTACAGACAGGAAATACTTAGTTTGGCCCATGAAACTCCTCTGGCTGGTCATTTAGGGAAAAATGAAACTTATAACAAGATCTTGACTCACTTTTACTGGCCAAAAATCAAAAGTGATGTTTGTAAATTTTGTAGATCTTGTCAAACTTGTCAAATGGTAGGAAAACCCAATCAGAAGATACCTAAGGCTCATCTGCAACCTATTCCTGCATTTGACGAACCATTTAGCAGAATTATGGTAGACTGTGTTGGTCCCTTACCTAAGACCAAGTCAGGCAACCAATATTTGTTGACCATTATGTGTGCGCCAACAAGATTCCCAGAGGCAGAGTCCTCCTTAACTCAACAAGATTCCCAGAGGCAATTCCTTTGAGGAATATTAAAACCAAAACTATAGTAAAAGCTTTAATAAAGTTTTTTTCTCAATTTGGCTTTTCCAAATCTGTCCAATCGGATCAAAGGTCAAATTTCATGTCTGGAATTTTCCAGCAAGCTATGCACGAGTTAGGCAATAAACAATTTAAATCTTCTGCCTATCATCCTGAGAGCCAAGGGGCCTTAGAAAGATTTCATCAAACTTTAAAGAATATCATTCGATCATATTGCTTTGATACTAGCAATGATTGGGATGAAGACATTCATTTACTTTTGTTTGCTGTTGGGGAGTCCGTTCAAGAATCTTTAGGATTGAGTCCCTTTGAACTAGTTTTCGGACATACTGTGCGTGGACCTTTGAAGTTGTAGAAAGAGAAACTTCTTTCAAATGAAGACATTGAGCTCAATCTTCTTGACTATGTTTCTGATTTTAAGTACAAATTGTCAAAGGCTTGTGAGGTCGCAAGAGCAAATCTGCGCTCTACTCAGTCCAGAATGAAAGCAAGATATGATAAAAACTCAAGGGATAGGAGTTTTCAGCCTGGTGATAGAGTTCTAGCTCTCTTGCCCATTCCACAAAATCCCCTTCAGGCCAAGTATTACGGTCCATACTCGGTTGAAAAGAAAGTAAATGATGTAAATTACATCATAAATACTCCTGGTAGGCGAACACAAAAACAACTTTGCCACATTAACATGTTAAATGAGTATATTGAAAGAGATAGCCAGGTAAATCATACAATTAATTTAGTTGTACCTGTCCCACCCACTGAGGATTTAAGTGAAGAAATTCAATTGGACACCGTTGAACTTGGAGCAACAAATCTTCGGAATTCGGAAATTATGAAAGATCTAGACCAGAAACTTTTACATTTGCAACAACAGGAAAGAAATGAACTTAAACAATTATTATTCGAATATGAGCACTTGTTTCCAGATATTCCTACGAGGACAAAAAAAATTTTTCATGACGTTGAAATTGTAGATTCAAAACCTGTGAGACAACACCCATACAGGATGAACCCTCTCAAACAGGAAAACTTGAAAAAGGAAATTCAGGATTTGTTGGAGAACGATTTCATAGAGCCCAGTAAAAGTGATTCTAGTTCACCATGCATACTTGTTCCGAAACCGGATAAAACTTTCCGTATGTGCACTGATTATAGGAAGGTGAACAGTGTGACACAAACAGATTCATTTCCATTACCAAGGATCGATGATTGTATTGATAAAATTGGAAATGCCAAGTACGTCACCAAATTTGACCTTCTGAAAGGAGATTGGCAAATTCCACTTACGGAAAGAGCGAAAGAAATTTCGGCGTTTGTGACTCCAGATGGACTCTATCAATATAAAGTAATGCCGTTTTTGATGAAGGGTTCTCCAAGTACGTTTCAACGCTTGATGAACATGATTACTTCCGGTCTAGATAATTGTGATGCTTATATTAATGATGTCATCATCTACAACGACACCTGGAAAGGACATCTAGCCACGATTCGGAAATTCTTTGAAAGACTCACTGATGCTAATTTGACAATCAATTTATCTAAAAGTGAGTTCTGACGTGCTTGTGTAACTTTCCTAAGACATATTGTGCGACATGGTCAAGTTAAATCTATTGATGCTAAGGTGAAGGCTATCTCTGATTTTCCTGTGCCTGTCAGTAAAAAGCAATTAATGCGATTTTTGGGTATGGCCGGATACTATCGAAAGTTTTGTTCCAATTTTTCCAATATTGCTGAACCTCTGACAAATTTGTTAAGTAAGAGAAATAAGTTTCTCTGGACCGAAAAATGTCAGGAAGCTTTCGATAGGTTAAAAGCAATACTCAAAAGTGCGCCGGTTTTAACAGCTCCAAATTTCAATCAGTCTTTTAAATTGTCTGTGGATGTAAGTAATGTTGGGGTTAGAGCAGTATTGATTCAAGAAGACAGCAATGGTATTGATCACCCAGTGTGCTATTTCTCTAAGAAATTAAATAAGCACCAAAGAAGTTACTCAACAATCGGGAAGGAATGTTTGGCTTTATTATTGGCATTACAGTATTTTGAAGTTTACATTAGCTCAGCTACTTCTCCAGTTGTTGTGTATAGTGATCACAACCCCCTTACTTTCATCGACAAGATGAAAAATAAAAATGAAAGATTATTAAGGTGGAGTTTGTTTTTGCAAGAGTATAATCTGAACATCAGGCACAACAAAGGAAAAGACAATTTGATTGCAGATGCACTTTCCCGTGCATAGAAATATTATTTCATATACACTTTATATAATTCATAAGAATTTTCTTATGTAATTTTGTTTGCCTCATGTATAATTTACATATGGTAAAAAGAGAGCTTTATTATATTAATCTTTCTTTCTTCTGTATTGGGGAAGTGTTACGTATATGTAATTAAATTGCTTGTGAGTTAGTTTTAAAATTCTTTTTTAATTTATTTTTTGTTTCATTACATGTTAATGTAATGATTATTGAAAGGATTCGAAATTCTTTTTCAGTAATTCGATATTTTCTTTTAGTAAATGTTGTTTATCTAAGACGTAAAACGTGTTACATGAGAATTATTTTTAGTTAACCTAGTTCGTCTTGGGTTGGGAAGAACGTAAACAGGGAGTTAAAATGATTGGTCAGTATCAAGGCCATACTTTTCTTGCGTAATCACTATGTGTAAACAACGTTTCTTTATTATTGGTTCTTAAGTGGGGCTACACTGGTGTACGTGATAGATTTCTTGTAGTAAGAGACCACATGACTCATCTTGCGAGACTTGAAATGATGTTTTGGGGGTTTAAATACGCATTCTTAATATTCTTCTGTCAGAGTCGCTTAAACATCTTGAAGGAACAAGGTGTTATTTTTATTTTTGCCAGATTGTTTGTTTTTCATCTGATTTTTGGATTTAATAATTTATTTTCCTGGAAACTCAACCTCAGCAAATTGACTTTTTATAAAAAAAGGTTCTGGAATATATTCATGGAAATTTATTTTGGAATTATTCGGAAACAAAAACTGTGATTCAATTGAGGAATTGTTGATATTCGTACAGGGATCACATCTGACGTCATCGCCTTCCATATTTGTATGTCGTCGAGATTCGAACCTGGATTCTAATAGAACTATTTAGTGATAGGACTTGTGTTTTTCTTTCTTAGAATTAAATTTTGGATTATATTCACAAACCGTAAGTCCTATTTTCCAATTTTTACATTGTTTCCTAGGGAAATAAATTATTTTGTTAAAATATGCAAAGATTGTTGGACTTCACTCTTTTCTTCTGTTACATTTGTACGAGCCTACACGTAACACACGTTTTACATCTTAGATAAAAAAAAACATTTACTAAAAGAAAATATCGAATTACTGAAAAAGAATTTCGAATCGTGCAATAATTATTATAATAAAATGTAATGAAACAAAAATGAAAATAAAAAAAAGAATTATAAAACTAACACACAAGAGATTTAATTACATATACGTAACAAGACGCTGTCACCGTCGCTGCAGGTCGTGGCTTGGGAATGTAAGGTTGCGTCCGGGCCGCAGTGCCTCTCTTGCGGGTAGAAGCTGATTTCTGGTGTCTTTTCTTGGCGCTTTTCTTTTTCTAGTGAATTTTCTTTTTTTGGGTCTTTTCTTTTCTGGTGCTTTGATGTTTTATTGACACCACTGCTCTTTTTCTTCTGGTTACGTTTGGGTCGGGGAGTGGCGTTTTTCTTGGGGATGACTTTTGGGGCATAGGGATCCCATTTTTATACGGAGCGAATGATGTCACCTCCTTGCGAACAACTACCTCCAGGTTTCAAAATGATTTGCTTTTTGGTTTGAGTGTCGATGCGGTGATCTGCCGGTTGCGTCAAGGCTCTTTTGTTTTTTGTCAAAAAAGTGCTTGGTTTGATGTGGAATGTGAATGATGCCTTGAAGTAACTGACGTGCTGTCACCGTAAACCATCGTAAGATTTATCTGAGACTAGCGTCTAAGACACGATCACGTATTTGTATATATTTTTCGCGACTGATGCCGTACATGACACAAATCAGTTTGACGGGAAGATATGAAGGGACGTGATATTGACAATGTGTGAGACAGATCAGAAGTGTCCGAGGTTTTTATAGATTTATTTTTAAGTCGACGGGGACGTGTACACGACAGGCCCTCAGTCTTGGCACCATAGGTGAAACAGATAGGTATTAAATCGCAAATAATCGGGGGATGGGTGGGTTTCAAATCCACGAGTAAATAGACATGAGGTGTTTGAGTGGGATCGGCGTACTCATGAGTTAGTCAAGGAGTTCCTAACTGTTTGGCTAACACTTGCACTTGCGACTTATCACTAAGACTTTTAAAGAAGACCACGTAATGAGTATTGAGACTGATGATACGATGGGGTTTACTTTGTTGAAACAAATTTTGGGTGATGTAAATGACACTGGCATTATTATGATGCCCTTTGCGCGTAAACCACAGTTTAATTTCTTCTTCGTCTTTCTGCTAACATGTCGTCGAAGATGCCCGATGGGTTTGATTGGGGTCAGACACGATCCCGTCGTCTTCGCCAGGAATGCCTTCCAAAAACACGATGGAATCTCCTTGTCTTTTCTGAATGAGACTGTACGCCAATTGCCACTCTTTGTAACACCACACGATACGTTGAGATGGACGATCGATCAAATGATTTTTATGTTCGATCAAACGTTTGACAAATTTGGTTTTGCCTGAACCGCTCGGTCCAGCAATTCACATTTTAAAGGGATGGGAAAGATGCAAGGCCTCCCAACTAGCACGATCTAACTTTTCGTCGATGACTTTGATAGTTGGGGAAGAGGTAGCAGAGGAATCCAGAGTGAAGGTGATTTCACTTCCAAAACGAACACAGACAAGTCAAGAGTTTTATACTTTTTCAATACACGTTTATTTCAAAATTTTTATAATTGAACACGAAAGAAAAATTACATAAAAGCTAAATGGTTAAGTACATCGATAAAACACACATCAAAACGATCCAAATGGAATATAAACAAGTGACTGTATAATATTGGTTTGTTACGAAGGTGTGTTGTCCAAGGGACACTGGATAATGTTCTTGGAGTCTCTACACTTGGCACAGTCACACAGGGTCCTCCCGGAATGGCTTTTCGGGGGTGTCCATGTCAATGACGTCCTGTCCTGATTGGGGTGGCTTTCCTCGGTGTCGGGTTCGTCTGGCACTGTGGCTGACACCGATTTAAAGGTTACCTTTTTCACTGGACACTCTAAGTTCATTGTTTCCTTTGAATGCATAACACAAATCTTGGGCAATGTTCGCCACTTCTTTCGTCCAACCCTCGAAATCAAGACTTTTCCAGCCACGCACATCTTGCCAGTGTAAGTAACCAGCAAGCTATACACACATCTTGGTAAGCATCCGGAGTGGCTAAAAGTTTACGAAGAAACGTTTCTTCAAACAGAGGTCGAGAAGTTTGGAGATGAAAGCGCAACGCTTTTAACAGAGTCAGTTTCTCGTGCGCATTTAAAGGAAACACCATCATATCTTTGTGGCAAGTACTGTCCATAAAGAGTCCACAAGGAATCAGCTGGTAAACGAAATCCCAGAAAGGAAGTCACTAAGACACATAATTCACGACGACCCCAATTCAAAGGACCCAGTTATCGTGTAAGGTTTGGTAATTCTTCACAGTCTGAATAGTGTCACTGACTTCCTACCACGGTATTTTATTATATCACGTCTGATATAGGTCGAGGCATGGTAGCAAGTTCTTATACCCTCTTTTTGTCGGAGGAATTAAGTGTACTTTCTGCACAGTGCTGATCGTACTCCAGTGGCGAATCAAATTGTTTAGTCACTAACTTGCACATCACACACGGTACAGAAGTTTCCTCTTGAACCAAATTTAGATTGTGTAAAAGATTTTGGTAACCCTCTAACTCTTCCTTTGGAATTCGTTGCAGCAAGTCTACCTTGTAGTAAATAGAATCGGTAGCAAACCAGTCCTTCTCGTTCTTGGGTAGTTGATCAATGCTTTCATCAGAATCAGTCCTCTTATAGGATTCAGGTACCAGTGGTTTAAACATTGGTGACGTAACGGATGCAATTGTTCTTTGTGTTTGACTTGTATTTTGACGAATTCGCGGTAAATGCGTTCTCTCAACTCCGCAGGGAAACCACAAATGTTCTCTTGTGAAATATCCATGAAAAGAATACTGAGGTCGTCCCACTAAATGTAGACAGTGACAGTGAGGAGACCATCGTGCATGTTCTAGTTAAGATCAATCTTTCTGCTCCCACTGTTGAAGTGACACACCGCAAATGAAGCACTTGACTTTTTCACCTTCGCCCAAGTAGATAAATCCGGCTCTGGCTAATTCTTCGGGGATAGGTTCTCCCAGATATTTAGACCACTTTCCTTGGAAGGTTTGGAAACGACTTTCAAAGTCGCAGTGACCAGACAAACGCACAGGGAATGAATGTTCTTCTTTCACAGGCTCATTTCGACGAGGGTACGGTGAAGCCCGCAGTAGTTTGCTCAGGCATGGATGACATCCGTAGGGTGGTAGCCGCATGGTTTCACGTTGAAAATGACATTGACAATGAAAACCAGTAAAGAGTCCACCATAACGAGTGGCATCGCTTTCACATCCGTCAGGTTTGACACGCACAACATTACTTTCCATGGTAGGTGTAGTAGTAGTAGTAGTAGTCATAGCGAAGTTCCCATGATGTGCTGAATCGCTGAGGTCACAGCATTCGGCATCGCTGTCATCACAATGCACAGCATTGCAATCAACTTGAGAATCACCGAACTTGAATGGTGTCTGTTTGAATAAATTCATCTTTCTCGCTTGGCAAATGTAGTCACAATGAACTATCGGTCTTCTACGTTTTCCCTTTTTATACTCTGGCCAATATTAGCGTGTCCGTAAGGTAAAGTTAAAAGGTTGGGAAGCCGCACTTGCTTGTGGTACACGATTTGATACAGTTTTTCCGAAGGTCGACTGACGATTTGGTGTGTGGCTAAACGTACAATCTTGTACGGTTCCTAGGTGGTCACTTTAAAATGTTGATCCTCTCCAGACTGCGAGGCTTCTTTCAATACCCCAAAGTTCACCACTTAACTGGTACGATGATTTAGTGTCAATCCTTTGACTTTGCACTCTTTGTGCACTTCTCCTTTTTGGTCCTTGTATTCGTAACCGAAATTTTTAGGACCGCCACTAGCAAAAATCTATAATCTTGTCGTCGGGGTGCTCGTCCGTCCAGGCTCCTAATGGTCTCCATCGATGTTAGGGTGACGGTGACCAAGGCGATCGATGTAGATGCAATTGTCCGTGTCAAAATACAGCACACGATTTCCTATCAGTTCTAAAGCTTCGTACAATTTTAAACGAGTACGGGCTGTTTCGTAGGCTGCAATGATGACATTTCCAAATTCATCAGCCTGTACGAAGTTCAGTTCTTCTTGTTAACTGACCAGGATCAAATCTTCACGAAGGACGTTCACGTGTTTCGTGTATTTGGTTTTGTCGTGAATCATCTGGAAGTAGCGGGAAGGTTCTGTCAAATACTCCGTCTTGGTTAAGCACAGTCGTTGTGCCATTTTCTCCCACAAACAATTTAACATCACTTTGGCAAACGATCGCCTTCCGTCGTTTTTCTCGATGTGGTCTAAAGTGATACCCTCCTGCTTAAAGTATTTCTCTTTGAATTTCTCTTGGTGTTCGGGAGTGTGGCACCAGGAAAGATAGCCACTGGCTTCTTGTTTTATTTTCAAAATGGCATCCACGTAGTCCGCGAAAATGCCTTTCTGGATCTCGCTGTCCTTGTGGTAATGCTCTGTCTTGGAAAAGTGGTAAATTTCGTGCACTTTTAACAATTGGTATCCCAGGTCAAGAACTTTAAACAATTCCACGCTGACCCACTTTCCTGCCAGTGTGCGTTCTTCCCGGGTGTGCTGACAAGGCTGGTCTTCGTTGCACGTTTCGGCACAAGTACGGCTCAAGGGAAACAACCGTTGTCCACGTCGGTGCCTGAGTAAAAGTGACAATATTTGCACACGTAAGGATACAGCGAACACAAGTCCTAGTATTTGATTTCTTCTCCTTTCTCCTCGTCAGCGTGGTACAACAAACAGGTGGCATTCATCCGTCCTCCATACAAACTGTCCCGCGGATTCAGAGGGTCCACCAACTTGTAACTTCCCACGATACATTTAAATTCGGGATCAGTTTTCAAACGGTAATCGTACTCGTGTTCACACATTTCCACAACTTAGAATCCTTGCTGTTCTAACTTTAGGCGTAGTTGAAAAATGGTCTAGTACAAGTCTTACATGGTACATTGTAAAAACTGATTTTGGGTGTCATGTTGAGGGTAGCAGATCGGACACCCGTGAAATAAACAACTGGTAAATTCCTACACGATCTTAGGGTTTTCTAAGTCCCAGCCATCCACTGAATACCTTCCAAGGGTCTTTTCGCCGCCTCCGTTTCGGGCATGTTGGATGCATTTGTCTTCCTTGTCGCCCAAGTAATGTAGCCAGCGCAGGGCTTTGACCGAGTATCGACGTTTGACAAAGTTCGTCGTTTGAAGACGAATGACAGCCAGGGTCTTCTCGGGCATGAATCGTTTGCGGTGCGCTAAGGAACACGCTTTGGCAATGGTGCAGGCTTTTTTTTTCAAAGGATCAAATCCTCCGTGCTTCATGAACAATTCTCGATATTTTCCACAGCAACTACGTAAAATGTCCACGTCCGATCGACAATACTTTAACATTTCTTCCTGAAAGTCGAAGGGGTCTGAGACGTGAGTTTGGTACGAAACGTAGAAAGCTTCCCTTTGTTCGGTGCGCATGTTGTCGGGGTCGTAGCAGTGGACGTCAGGCAAATGAGGTAAAATGGCGTATTGATTGGTTTTGATAGTAAAAAAAAGTGCGGACAATAGCCTTGGACCATTTCTGTCATTCCAAACGTTTTAAGTATTCGACTCAAAGGCACGGCCAAGTAACTCATGGAATCTTTAAACTGCACTTGTATCGCTTGCATGGAAATGATTTTGACTCCTTTCAAAGTGACTTTAGGACGTTCGGTACTTTGTTCCGTATTCCGTATAGTATTTCAGAAGAAACTGTCCATCGTATCCCGAGAAAATGTGAGCCATGACCGTGGCATAGTGATATCAATCTCTGTAACTTTCGATGTCCTCTTGACTCCACGTTTCGTCGATGAGGTCTAAGATCCATTGATCAAAATCTGTCAGCGTGTTCGGTCCTCGAAAGATTTTTTTCACGTCCTCCAGGAATCTTTTGCTACAGTGTTGGCAATGGTAAAAGATAGATTCTTGGATGCACTTCTCACACGCTCGATGAGCCACGCAGAAATTAGGAATGTGAATGTCAGTCTCTTGCATGCATTCGAAATTGAAAAAAAATGAAATTCCCTTTTTTGTGGTCAACTTCCTCTTCCACTTTCTCCTACTCCTGTTGGGGTTGGTATTTTTGAATGTAGCATTCGTGTTCCAAGTCCACGATTTGGTGACAAATTTGACATCGTTTATTTCCTGGACAAATGTGTGCCTTGGCATTATTGGTGCGTATATCTTGTCAACAAGTAGGGCACAATCTCTGGAGCTGACAAGCACTTTTCTGCTGTGAACCTTGCGTCTTCAGATGCTGTTCGTAACAGGGTGGGCTGACAAAAGTGCGCTGACAAGCTGAGCAATGCACTCGTTGTTGTCCTTCGAGAGGACAGGGTTTAGAGGCCAAACTTACTGAACATTTCGATCCACAATGTTTGTGTTGCTTTCGACTGTTATGCCCATAGTCACATTTCCAAGAGTAATAAATGTATCACAGGAACCCGGAGATACTGGTAACGGCATCGAAATGTTCATCGTGATGATAGACGTGAACATATTTTCCGTCTTTGGAATGTTTGCCTCGAAACAACAGTTTTCCACGCACTTCTTGAGGATGCACTTTCAAGGTGTAGCGTGGAGCTAAGACATCTTGCAACATTTGCATTTCAGGAATGCCACAGGGTGTGTCTTTGGATAGGCCAGCTTGCTGTAACAGGAGTTCTGCTTCTGTTTGTTGTTTGGCTCGGTTCGATCGTTGCACAGTTTTCCGGGCTCTTTTCCATTCTGCCGTGTCGTTCTTGTCTGCATCCGTTCGTCCCATCACGATGGCACGAGCTAAACACCTCTTGAGGGTTATTAATTTGGATGAGGCTTTTTTTGGTGCTGCGAAGGTTGTGCACCAAAAACAATTTTCTGCGTTGCACGGTCCCTTTGGGAAGAGAAACGTGGGCTATGTACAGTGTCGCTTTTCCATCCGTGATGTGAAACTTGTCGTTCGACTGCTGTACGTGTTGAATCTTGTCGATTACTTTGGAAGGTGACAGTTCTGCTGGTCTGCTAAACTCGATCCAAACAGGGGACTTCAGACTGTCGTGATAAATGGAAAGTGTCAAGCGATCGTCTTCTTCGGCTCGATATTGTCGTTTCAGTGTGGTTAACAAAGAATCCCACAAATCGGTGATTACCCGCCCTCCCCGTTTTCTCCAAAGGCATTTCTGACTTGAAATCTTTAAATTTCATCGTGTACGTGTAGGCCGTGGTTCTATATGCTCTAGAGGAGCGTTTATCCGTCTCTCTAATGTAGTAATACTTTTCAGGTGTTACTGGTGGTGGACTTTGCTTTGGCGTAGATTCTCTGGGTCTGGATGCAGACGTAGAAGGTGTGGATTCTGGCTCACTTATGTCATCTTCGAAATCGCTGGCATGAATCTGAGCATGGCGATAGGACACGTTTCTGCCTCTTATTTTCTTCTCCTTTCTCCACGAAATGGTGCGATCGTTTCATCTTGATTGCAAAATGTCAAATGACTATATTTTAAACGCCATGGCTCTCTATATATCAATGTAAGGTCAGTATGTTACCTATATAAACGGTCAGTGTTTTCCCTCAAAGTATTCATTTGATGACTCAATCCTGCCAGAAAGATGGAAGAGCCAACACAGATCGAACTTCTGATCAGAGATTTGCGAGGTGTCATACAATGGTATTCTTCAGAGAAGCCGACAGATTACCCCCCCCCCATCGAGATAAAAGTCAAGACACTTGCTATATCTGTTAGAAGAAAGGGCATTGGTCTTCTGAATGTCCACAACGCCAAAGCATGACAGGCAATACAAGAGACAAAGTTGAAGATACCTGTTATCATTTTCAAGAGAAAGGACATTGGTCTTCTGACTGCCCTAAGAAAAAAGAGAACCGTCGAAAGAAACAACAGGAGTAGGAGGAGAGGGATTCCGAATATGAAGAAGAATCCTGCGGTAAGAAGGAAGAACCCATACCTACCAGGAAAGAGAAGAAACGAAGACAAGAAAGAAGTGAGGATGAAGTAGAAGAGGAGAAAAAAAACTGTGACAGTGAAGAAATTTAAAATGAGGAGAGAGTGAAGGAAAAGAAGAAACTAATGAACGTTTTGAAGTGATGTGTTGTGAATTGGATTATAATTGGTACCAGAGAATATACCAGAAAGAAACAACGTAAGTGTCTCTTGGTTTTGACTTTTATAATCATAAGGATCTGCACTCACACACTCACACACGTACATCTTGGGATAAAAGGGATTTAAGTTTTATTTGATTTTGGCAAACATTGAGTAGTCTCATTTCAAAAGAGATGGGTAGCCCTGAAAAGTTGTTTTTTTTTTATTTTATTTTTATTTTTTTTTAAAAACAATCTCAGGAACGGGAAGTAATGAGCTTTAACTGCCTTATCGCTTTGCCACGACCAAGGCCTACTTTTGGACCTGTTGCTGTCCATGATTTGGTAGAAATCACTAGCGTTGGTATCTCAGGCATAGTTGGAGTGTGGACGGGATTGGACCTTTTGGCTCGCGAAGGACTTTTTCCCTTGTGTCGTATTAAAGAAGTCTGATTCATTTGTTTCAGACTCCTTAACTCTGCCAAAATATCTAAGAGTACCGTGACTGTTTGACTTTCACTGTCCTCCTTCTCTCCTAGACCTTGTTTCTTCTCTACTTCTTCTTCTTCCTGTCGTTTTCTTCTTACATCTTCTTCTCTCTGTTGCTGTTGAATGAGAACGGCTTCTTCTGCTTCTTTCTGCTTTGCAAAAAATTTCTCCAAATCTTCTTTCTGCCTCAGTTTAAAATCTTCGACGTACGGTAAGGAAGGAGAAAGCAGCGAAGGTACTAGTACCGGAACAAATTCTTGTGAAGGGAAAAAATCCGCTAATCCCAATTAAAATCGTTCTCTTCTGGAAGTAGGACTGTGGTTGTTTTATTAGCCGCTGCTATACCATCACTCCTCGTCTCCACAGCCGGTGCGCCCCAATTCATTGTCTTCGTAGTTTCCGTCATGTTCTAACAACGTCACATCGATTCACTGCGCACAGACGCTAGCGCACCTATATAGGGAATGTGACGTCACAGGCAGCTCTCATCGGATAGGAAGACAGACTCCGCACTGTGATTGAATTTTGTAACGCGTGTTAGGATTGTTGAAAGAACTCAATCCGTTTCCATCCGCTCTTCCACTATAAATAACAGCGGCTCACCTCATTCCATTCACCTGTTCTCGTCACAAGATGTGGACTAACGTACAATCGTCTACTCTCCTATGGTCGATGCTGTTCAACCCGGACTATCCCATGTATGTCAAATCATCATGGGCTATCACCAAGATCACCGATACGGCCCTTTGGAAACGAAGAATCTATGTGGAGAAGCAAGGCTGCCTGAAGCGAGTTTTAATTACGGTCCAGATGTCAGTCGAAGCTTGAGGAAGAGAAGACCTGTGCGATGCACTCTATGTTAACTGAATGGTGTTAACAAAAAATCCCCAAGGTCATTTTCAGGGCCACTCAATTTTCTGGAAAAGATGCTTATTTTCTCTTGCCTAAAAAACATTTTAGTGGATTTTTTTGTGTGATAGATTTATGTACATAAATCTATGTATGTCTATGTCTCTAACCATGTCTCTAACCCTGTATCTAATCCTATTTCTATGTCTATGTCTCTATGTCTATATCTATATTTTGTCCTTTGAGTAGTGGGTATTCAGGTCTGCCCCTTGCCACACTATCCTGCCCGATTGAGGTTAGCCCCTTGCAACATTGTTGCCATTGTTTCCCCAGTGTCCAGTACCTTGATGTCATCCCTCTTCAATTCCCCTTGTCGCTAGACAGGCCCAATCCATTGTCGCTATGTTAAATTCCCATTGTCGCTAGACAGGCCCACGCATGTTAAATTCCCCTTGTCGCCAGAGGGTTGGGTTACCTTTTTAACGTGGAAGTCCCATTGTCACCAGATCGCCCCACTTTACTAATATCACTTTTAATTAAATGACCGATCCATATTTTATATTTGGAAAATTTTGTTTTAAATGCTAGAAGCATGTATGATAGAGTTCCTGTGTCCCTTTCTTATCTTTTTTGATAAACTGCGCAGATATGCATTGTGCTATCTCCGGGCTGTGTACTTGTCTTTTAAGTTGTGTAACCTTTGTACCTTCAAGCATATTCCATGTTTCTGACTTAAAGAGCTAGATTTTCTTGTTTCCATAGAAGTTCGAGGTAGTTTTGACATTCCTTCTGAGAACTCCATGTATCTGTTCGATTCTAATATACGATGAGATAAATGTCAGTACAAGCCCAGTTCACGGAAGAGAACATTCGAATATGCAATGATGTACATGTTTGTTGAAGCCCAGGACTCGAAAGAGAACAACGCCGAAGAATATTAAGCTACGGTCTACAAAATTTCTGCCTTCATTGCGCGGTTGTAGTTCCAGAAATTTCTTTCTTTGTAATGCGTAGCTTATGTGTAATTTGTCTTACCTCTTGAAAAGGTTGTGAAATTTTTGTGGGGTTGTTGGATATAATTAGACTGTCATTTCCATGTCCACGCAGGTTGGAGAATACTCCACCCACTAAATAATTGATATGACCGTAGCAAAGATTGGTTGGGGAGATGGAGGCAAGCATAGTGCACTGAGGGACTCAGTGATGCCATTGGTTTCCACCTTAATCAGAAAACTCTAGTAGAAAATGATAACAGTTTTTTGTTGTTCAATGAAAACCGATTTTTCGTTTATTTGAAGGTTCTCAACATGTAAAGAATAGGAAAAGGAGTGTAAGTTTACTTTTGTTATAGGACCCGATGAGTAGTCCAACCATGTAAATAGTTCACTGTTACTTTTAAGTGGAAAATGACTGCGGATCTCCAAGTCTAGTGACAAGTAGTAATTCCAATGTGACCCCACGCTACAGCCATACGACCTACAGTGCCAGGGCTAGTTATATGTGCGATACATTGGCCGATCCTACGCAAGACGAATATTGTCCAGTGAGTGTGTGTACGAAACACGGATGGTCTGTTCCTTCCATCTCCTGCGGAGGTAAGGAAGACAAATTCGTCACCATCGATGAAGAATCAAATTTTTAAAAAATATCTCTGTTGTTTTATCTGCTTAGCTGATGTATATATGTATGTATGTATGTATGTATGTATGTATGTATGTATGTATGTATGTACGTACGTATGTATGTATGTATGTATGTATGTATATACGTATGTGTGTATGTATGTATGGTTTGATTTTTGTGGGGTTTTACGCCATTTTTCATTTTATATCCGGTCATACATGACGGCTAGTATATTTGGTGGAGGATGACCCCATAAATACCACCGACCAATCGGGAAGCTACAGGCAAGCTTACCCCCCATTTGCATGTCTATCCAAACACACGAAAGTATTTCTTTATGCACCATGTGTAAATACCATAGAAACAGTTGTAAGATCGGTTTCAGAACCGTTTAAACTAAAAGATTTCTTTGTTTCTTTCAATGCAAACATATTCGAAATAACAATAACTGATATAGTTAAAACACCGAGTAATGCATAATTTTAACTGAGTTTGGTGAAACACCAAGTGAAGTATAATTTTAGTGATATGTGAGACTTAAGTAACCGCTATTCTCTGTATTTGAGGCAAATTAGGTTTAGCTTGGTATATTCGGCACAGGAAGACAAATAAGTTATTAGTGCTTAGGCAATTGGAATAGAGCGTCTTGCCATGGGACACATCACGTTAGCAGACCTTCGCTGATTCAATGGGAGGCTTCGAACCCCAATCATTTCGATTGCGAGTCCAGTACGCTAGTGACTGAGCCAACGGGGACCCTGCCTCCTTTTGTCACCTTTTTTGACATGTGCAGAGAAATAATATAACTTTCGGGTTTGAACAGGACATGTTGTCCGGCAGAAAAGGTAATTTTGTCAAATCAGTTTTTATTGGCTACACTGCCTGTATCCAAAGCTCAAATATTTCCTCTTAAGTTTTAAAAACAACTAGGCCTCACTGGAAAAATGCTTAATGATTCTCAGTACTGGATAGAAACCGCTGTTGTATTTTAAATCTGAAAATTGGAAGATCAACAAGTGTTAATAAATCTTTACAACTATATCGCTCAAAAATATGATTTCGTTACAGCACTGGATTGTGTCAGTAGCAGCACATGTCAGAGATGGAACTCGCAGGTAAATTCTTCTATCATCAAGAAGAAGAAGAAGAAGAAGAAGAAGAAGAAGAAGAAGAAGAAGAAGAAGAACAAAAAGAGGGAGAGGAGGAGGAGGAGGAAAAGGAGGAGGAGGAAGAAAGAACTTTCTCAGCTTGGCATACGAACAGTCAAATCGGGTTGTCGTTGAAATAATTTTACTTGAAACATTTGGCACTTTTTTTTTTATTGGTGAATTTTGTTGGTAAAGAACAGACTCGATATTCCTTTTATACACTGAGACAATACAGAATTTTTATTGATCGAATACTTATTCCTGTCCTCTCCGCAGTGGAACACTGATTAAATGTTTTGTTGTCGTTGTTTGTTGTTGTTTGCGTTAGCTGAATTATATCCCCTTGATTATTATACATAGCCACTTCATTTCCGCAAAGTAACTCTTAATTATTGTTGACTATAATACATATCCACTTCATTTTCCAGAGTAACTCTTAATTATCGTTGGATTTCAATCAGATTTGATATGAAGCATAATATTAATGAAAGTATCTTTCAGTTTGTTTTTCAGCTTTCTGCACTATCGTCGAACGGAGTTATAGCCCTTGATTGTGCGACTCATCCGGTTTCTATTTCGCACAATTTGTTATTATTGGATTTCAACCAGATTTGATATGCTCATTGATTTCATGATTTGGCTCAGTCTGACTGTAAGTGTGTTGTGTCACCGTTTAGCTGAGTTATAGCGCCTGATTGAAAAACCCACCTTCTTTTCTGCACAAAAACTCAACTGTTATTAAATTTCAACCAAATTGTGGATGTATGCTGCTTGATATGGGTGAGGCCTCCAGTGATTTTGATTGTCAGCGTTGGGCGTCATCATTTATCAGAGTTATATCCATTGATTATCAGACCAACTCATGTTTTTTTTTTCTGCACAATAACTCCATTCATTATGATTAAATTGAAACTAATTTTCGAAAGCAACTTGATATTATTTAGTCGTTGGCTAACTTCGATTACCAGCGCTTTATGTCATCATTTAGCGATGGTATAGGCCATGACCGACGCACTAACCCACTTTAATTACAGGAAGACGACTCTTTTGTTTGTGATTTAATTTATGGCAGAATTGTTACGAAGCTTGATAGGACCTTTGTTGAGGTAGATCATCAATATTTGATACCATTATTTAGCGGAGTTATTGCCACTGGTTGTGGGTAGCATTTGTTTTCATTTTGCACAATAGCTCACTTATCATTAATTGGATTTCAGCTCAGTTTGATATGTAGCGTGATATTGATGAGACCTCGCCCGAACTATAGTGTAAGCATTCTGCCTAATAAACAGAGTTACGGCCCCTGATGGTCAGGTTCACCCACTTTTGTTGTTTCTGCACAGTGGCTCCTCTAGATTTTAAACAATTTGGTAGGCAACTTGATATCGATGGGATCTCGGAGGAGTGTGTGTGTGTGTGTGTGTGTGTGTGTGGCAGGCTGGCTGTTTGCGTTGTCTGTGTGTGAGTTTAGCCTGCAACATTAGCTTTTAGTGTCGTTTTGGCCATTGATTATCTGTCTCACCTACTTTCTTTTGTGCGCAATAATTTCTTTGATTCCGAATAGATTTCAAAGACATTTTGAATGTAACTTCATGTTGATGACACCTTGGCTTAGTCTGATTTTTCATTGTTCGATCTGCATCCTCATTTAGCGGAAGGTGGTGCATGATTGTAGTATCCACCCATTTTAATTTCCCAAAAAATAATCCCCTTAAACAGTGTTCGCTTTCAAGAAAATGTGTTATGTAGGACTATATACTGATTGATTTAAACTTAATTGAAATATTGTGTATGTAAATTTTTAGAGGGGTTGTGGCCGCTAGATGGACCCACTTTTTGCATGCAGCTTTATATTGCAGAGGCATCGCATGGGTTTGATTATCAGTGTTGCACATCATCAATCTTGTCTTCGTTTGTAAATGCACCTTAACTCAATTACAATATCACCATTATTACCCGACTCTTTCCTGTACATAACTGTACTTTTCTACTTCCAAATAAAATCAGAGGCAAATTCCTGGAATTAGCTTAATAGTATTAGGAAGCATTAAAAGGTCATTTAATATAAAACTTCCTACTAGTTCCGTTTTCTCCTTCCTAGAAATTGCGATTATACGGCAAAATGTTTAGATTGAAATTCTTTGCTACATATGGAAACAAGGAAGAATATTCACAGCAATCCAAAAGTATCTGTTAGATGATAATGTGATTCAGTGTCATCAGTTACACTTGGTTTCATGTAGGGTTTCCTATTGTTCATGTTTTTAGCACATTTTAGCCAATTTATCTATCAATTCTTTCAAGACGAAAAAGGCATTATTTAAAATGCTTACATGAACGCTGTGTTACTATTGAGTGTTGGTAGATTTACTTAAATAATGCTCTCAACAAGCTCCGATTGCAGAACTCTTATAGCTCACTCTTTTTTAAGCAAATTGATTATACGATGTCGTCCGTTGCAGCGAGACGTCTAAATTATGACTTATTTATTGCAGTATCCACACACTCACAGGTTTATGAAAGCCGCCTTCCCCGATGGCTCAGCCGCTGATGTAAGTACTAAATCTAATCAATCACCGTTTTCTAATAGCTACTTTGCTTTAGTCATTTTTCTAGGTTAACATCGTTTGTTCGCATAGAATAATAACCGTGTCTTAAAACATACTATAATTCAGCAATATTTTCATCCATCCAGTGCGAACTGGTTGTGTTCATGGGCACATTCACAGCTTTAAATATCAATTTGGTTATTTAAAAAAAAAATGCTGAATATATGCATGACTATATCTTTCTCTTTTTCTTTCTGTCTTTAATCTTTTCTGATAAATCATAGAGAATATGTGACATCGTCCATCTGTGCTTGCGTTAGTAGGTGCGTACTCAGGTTGTTATGTTCAGCAACTCCTTCCACACAACTCCTGATATTGATTTCAAGCTTAGGTTGAGTTACTAAATATACAAAAAAATTATTCGAAGCAGCCTAGAGAAATGGGTTAACATAACGTAGATGATTTCAGAGTTTGTTTTGTTGCTTTGTGGGTTTGATACCCTTTTTCAGCACATAATGCCCATGTATATCTATAGAAGGAAGAACCTAGGAAAACCCTAAAAAGAACCACCTAACCGTGTGAAGCTCCTGGCAAGCTTTCTCACATGCCCGCATTGCCCAAGCCGGAGACTTAAAACCACGTGGACCGACTTGAGATGGCAGTGATCAGTAAAGGTGAGCGCCGTAGACCACTAGTGTACCCGGTGCCCCTTTATTAGTTTTCGAGGCCATGTGTGGTTGATAATGAGAAGCAAAAATGACTGTATAGAGGCATCAGAAGTGGTCCACCTTGTTCTTGGGTAGGAGTTCGTGTGTGTGTTTTGTTTTTATTGCTGCTTGTAATCAGAACTATGACATTGGATCGGCTAAATTCCAAACATAAATCTGTTACTTTTTTACGTAAAGTTCTCTCTTTTTGTAACTTCACTCCCGATGAGCCAGTATAACTCATTCGGTTTAACCTGTTCCTTTTTTACATACGGTTCTCTTTTTTTTGTAATTACACTCCCGATGAGCCAGTATAAATCATTCGGTTTAGTCTGTTACTTTTGTTTACATAAAGTTCTCTCTTTTTGTAATTACACCCCCGATGAGTCAGTATAACTCATTCGGTATAAGAGTTTCTTTGAACGTGGAAAAAGAATTTTCCACATAGGTTTCATGCAGCTTCCTTTAAATGACATAACGATCTATATATGCAGCTTGAAAAAGATAAAAGAAGAACAAAGTCAATGCAAGGCATGTATATGTGGAGCCATGGAAATCTCGGAGTATAATTATCAAGGTGTATATTTTTCCAGAAATATAAAGTTTCTTGTGTGAATATTTGTCTTTAGAATGGTATTGGCTCCAAGTAGACGGGAGTACGTGCTCTCATATCTTGATTTAGGATATTTATCTGTAGAGAAAAAATCTCAACTACCCTTGATCCAACACCGATTCCTATTGTGGTGGCCCAAATCCCTACAGTGGTTCTCTTTACTAGCCATCCTTGAATTGCAAGGGTTACATTACGTATTCTTTCTGGTCATTTTAAATGAACACCGGTAATCTTGTAATCTCATTTGCTATTTACGTTCCATTTTTACAGGCTGGTAACTACTGTCGTGACCCCAATGGTTATGGTACAACATGGTGTTACACCATCGATCCCAAGGTCAGCTGGGAAGTGTGTGACGTACCAAGCTGTGACAAGTTTCAGTAGAAACATCAATTCTTTGGAGAAGTATAGAAACAAACATGACACTATTGAACTTCATGGTCTGTCTGAAGAAATATAAATTTAAAATAGTCCTCACTTTTCAGAAAGTACAGAAAAAATTGTATAAGTTTGATTCATAAATGTAATTTTACACAAGAAGTTACATAAACGAGAACTGACGATATATCGCATTTCTTGTTTTCTTTATAAAGACAGACCTATTCTATAAATCAAGTCATTCTGGAAAATGTTTGACACGACTTTTTCCCAGCTGCACTTCTCACAAATGGAATGCTGGAGACAAATGTGACTAATAATACGTACGAGCAGCGGAGAGGGTGAACAGGCTAGGCTCAATTGTATTTGTTCGAAAAATAAAGGTTCCTACAAAAACTCATAACACGAGTTCAGTAACTCCTAAACGAAGCCTCTAACCGATCGAGATTCCTCTAATTTGGTTAGCTCATATTGTTATTTTATTTTTTACGCGCGTGTTTTGAGTTTTGTAGCACACTTATTTACTCGCCGAACACTTACATGCAGTCGTCACCCTCTCTGCTGCTGTAATTAAATCATTGTTATATCAATAATGGAACCACACTCAGCTAGACTAGCTCCAGAAAAACTAGAGGCAATTAGGAAATATCAACCCGTCCGTGATTCTGTCAAGCAGCAATTACATGCGCGTCAGGAGTCTCAGGTGGATTTGGTAGAAGGTGTAGAACAATTATTTAAACCGGTTACAGAGACTACTAAAGGTCTTCTTCCCACGCTAGAGAAAACCGCTGAAGTAACCGGGAAAATAGCCGAGCGAACTAAGAGACAAAAAAGATTCTATGAGAACTTCCAGGTGAAATAGCTGCTGCTCAACCAACCCGAGAAATCATTGAAGGTATTGACGCAGCTTGTGCTGAAATAAAGAAAAATTATACAACCAAAACAACCAAAGCAACAAATGCTGGAAAAAACTGAAATAATTAATAAATTTGCTGAAGATGGTATTAAATTAATAAAAAGATCTAAAAATTTAGGTGAATTGTCCGCGCTCGCCGTGGCAAGTTTTGATAACCGAGGTAAACTTTTAAAACCCGAGTATGTTAAAAAAACATGTAAGTCGTGATAACTGATATAAATGGATATATCGCAGGTACCACAATGTTGATCAGATTCGAAGCAACAACCCAATATGGATGATGTTCAGGGATGGAGTAAATTACTATCATGGTCAGGTACAACAACAACAATTAGGACAACAACGACGAACGCAACAACCAAAACCATCACCACCATCAAAACTTATAGATAATCTCGTAAACAAATTTACCCCTGAGGGTGTTACCGCCATCAAGGATCTAAACCAAACAATAAATATGGCCAAATATGGATACGATGAAATAAAAAAATATGTAAAACCCGAATATGTTAAAAATATACGATGTGACAATTGAGTTTCAGATGTATATCGTATTGCTAATAATATTGGGCGTATCAAAAACCTGCGACGAAAATTTTGCTAAATTTAAACAACAAGTAGGAGAAAAAGTAGTAGATGAATATGAGGATGCTGTCTCAAAACACCCACCCACCTCCCAAGTTTGAATATATGAGGATGCTGTCTCAAAACACCCACCCACCTCCCAAGTTTGAATATATGATGATACTATCTCAAAACACCCACCCACCTCCCAAGTTTGAATATGATGATGCTGTCTCAAAACACCCACCCACCTCCCAAGTTATGGAGAGGTGGAAAGAGGTTCCCGGACCTCTAGATTTTTTTCATATTAAACAAAGCACATGTTAATGCAGGATATCATAACCTACAAAACACATGTTAATGCAGGATATCATAACCTACAAAGCACATGTTAATGCAGGATATCATAACCTACAAAGCACATGTTAATGCAGGATATCATAACCTACAAAGCACAATATATTATATAAAATGTCCTATTACAAAAAGCCAATTTGTAGCGTCGGATTTAATCTAAGAAACATATTTTTTAAAAGATTTAATTCAATCAAATCAGCCTCAAGATATACTGGGATAGTAACATTTTGTTAGAAATATGTTAGAAAAATATTTTCACTTACCTGTCCACGTGTAAATCCGCTTGCAGAATGGCCACGAAGAAACTTCTGACTGCCTTTTATAACGTTATTCTGGAAAAATCCATTGGAAATTACCTATCTTTAACCTGATTCCAGAACATTTTGGAGTAGGCGTTATTTTAGGATAATCCATTGGAAATTACCTATCTTTAACCTGATTTCAGAACATTCTGGAGTAGGGGTTATATTCTAAAAACTCCACTGGAAATTATCTATCTTTAACCTTACAAAGTTTCAGAATGATCACATGATTTAGTTATTATGGAAATTTCGTTGGAAATTCCGTGTGGACACTATGACGGCAGTCAGAATTTTCCTTTGTGATCATTTGCAAGAGAATTTACATGTGGACAGGTAAGTGTGTGAAAACATTTTTCTAACAAAATATATATTTTCAGAGAATGGGGAAGTAGTATATGAATGGGAGTTGTGAGACACTTTTATCTGTTTCCATAGATCAAATATTTTAAGCCTTCTATCGTACAAAGAATGATGGACAGGTAAGTGAAAACATTGTTTGAGATTATTTTTTTTTATACCCTACCATTACTATACTTTTTTGATATTCTTTTTCATACTTGCTAACTCTCATTGGCAGAATATCTGTTAACATACTGTCAATAATACGAAACTCTCGTATTAAATCGTCCATATCATATTTTATACCACGCAAATAAGATCGTATCGGATCAAGTAATTTTTTATAAGTGATACTTGCTGTTTTACAAGAATTTTTTTAGTTTCAAGTCGAGGCTCAATTTTTTTACACGCTGTTGCAAGAGAAACACCAATGCCGGATATTATTAACAAAAACGGATTTAATGATGCTCTACTTGAAATTATACCAGAGCTAGTCATTAGCAGTGGTAAATATGATATCACTCGAAGTATTTTGTTATAGTATTTGTAACATTTGTTCAAGCATCAAAGTTTTTTTTATGATAATATCTGTAATATTGTATTAGAGCGTCCACATCTTGTTTGGGAATATTTTCTGAAATATGATTAAAATCAAGGATACTTTTTTTCATTATATAATATTTGTTTACAGATTTTATACAATATTAAAAACTCTAGTACCATTCCTGGGTTTGATTCATTATAATTAATGACGTTGTCATTTAATTAAGTAATTAATTGAGAAGTTTCAGCTACGAATTCCAGACACCACCAGTAAGACACCGGGGTTAATTTTTTGTCAGATGGTTTCAGTATAAATTCTTCTTCGACATCTTTATTTAATATAATAGATACAGTTCCAGAAAAAAACATCGATTGAATGACGCCATGGAAATGTAGTAAATATCCTAAATTTTTCTTTACTGAATACAGACAGCCTGTACACGCCAGTTACTTCTGCGGTATGTTTGATGGTGTTATTTTGTGGTGTCCATGTTGATGATCCTGATGCTACTGTGTATACCACATTGATGATCTGCTTGTGAGGAATTTTAATCAGATTCGTTTTTTTCAACGATATTAGGAATTCCACTGACAATATCGTTGATTTTTGTGTTAATGTCAGCGAGTTTGATATCAACAACCGCTGGATTACCAAAAAATTCATTAATAGATTTGTTTATATTTCTACGAAAATTCAAGAACGTTTGTACGTGATTGGAAAAATCATTTCTGAATGTAATCATCACATCGTTGATTGTTGTTATTGCTGTCACCGTCGGAATGTTGCTATCGTCGACGTACCTTTTCGTTGCAGCGTCGAAATCTGATTCTGGTGTTCTGAGATTATTAATACCATTATTATTCATGTTGAGAAATGCACGCATAATACCACCGTTGACTAACACAAACTTAGATTCTTGATCATCGACGTATTTTTTTGTTGCTGCGTCTGATTCTGTAGCTGGGTTTCCAAGGTATGTAATTTTATTTTTATTCATGATAATATTACCTGTAACTGTCCCACCAGATTTATCTATTTTGTTATCATCAACATACTTCAACTGCAAATAAATTACCGCTTGAGTTTGATTTAAGTTTGCTGGTGGATACCCGGTTTCTAAATTTATAATTGTTTTTGCTGACATATCTAAGTTACCGCTTAAAATTCCACCAGATTTATCTAGTTTATTATCGTCCACTAATTTAAGTTGTGCATAACTAACAGCTTGTGTATTAACAACATTTATTGGTGGATAATCTGTTTCTAAATCTAGTACTCGCTGATTTGACATAGACAGGTTTCCTGTCATTGTGTCGCCAGTGTTTTTTTTTTAGATATACCGATAAATCAATCTTGCTGTTTGTTGTACTTATAGCTGATGAATCTCCTAATGTTGTTCCAAATCTTGTATAATAACTCATTATTTATTTATTTTCTGATAAAAATTGTTAACATTAGTCAGTTTAATATGACATAAACTTGTATAACAATAATGGCAAAAATCGTCGATATTAAACTTTGATACAGAGCGGTTGGTGAAACATAAACATGAAAACGAACTTCCAGATTGTCATTATCTTATCGTTGGAAGAACTGGATCGGGAAAAACAAACTTGCTTAATAAATTTACTTTTCGGAGATAATTTTAATTACGATCGAGTTTATATTTACACAATTAATCCACAACAGGATAAGTACGAGCTACTTAACGAATATAATGGCAAACTTCGTGATGATCTTGAGGCTGGTGAGTATTTGTTTATTATCAAACAACCAGAAGAACTTATTCCAGTTAATCAGCTTGATTCGTCCGAACATAAGATAGTTGTTTTTGATGATATTCCGCTAAACAATGAAGAAATGAATAAAATAAGATCATATTTTTCATTATCACGTAATAAAAAATGTAATTCTATTTATCTGGCTCAGGGTTTTTATAATGTTGACAGATTTATTCGGCAAAATACTGGTTGTTTTATATTATTTCCAGGACTGGATAATGTTGACGTTAGAAATATCGCGAACGAAGAATGTGGTGACGTAACAAAAGATAAATTTATTGAATTATATCATAAAGCAACAGCAAATAAATATGACTTTTTTATTTGATAAACTAACAAATGATATGAGTAAAATGTTTCGATGTTGTATTGAAAAATATCTACAGTAATTTTATAGAAAAATAGCATATAACTATGGATAAACAAGCAAAGTACAGAAAACATATAGAAGATTTGAAAAAACTTGCACAATCTCAAGCAAAATTTAAGCAGCTAGTGAAACAAGCACGACGTGGACAATTAGTTGCCGAAGAAACAACAGCCACCGCTCTCAAACCAGTTACTGAAGCTTTACTTGGAAAACAACCTGAAACTAAACCACTATCAAAAGAAAAACTTAAAAAAAATACAAGAAAAAGGTTTACTCGGATTAATTAAAGAACAATAAGAAGCGGCTGTTGGAAGAATTATTGAAAGATCTGAAGAAGAAAAAAGAAGATTAGCCGAGGAACTTGCAGCAAATATAGCTAATCCTGTTGCTAGACAAGCTGAAATAGATCGGCTGATAAATAATCCACTAGAACTTCAACAAAGATTATCAGAAGCAGCAGTAGTTGGACCAATTGAAAGAAGGTTAGAAGAGGAAGAACTTAGAAGAGAGAGGCATATTATAGAAGAAAAAAGAAGATTTGATTATGTAATATAAATAGCAAAATAAGAGATTATGAATATAAAGATTTTAATAAAATATATAAAGAATTTAAGGGTGTGAGAATATATAATGTTGGAAAAGATGATTTTGAAGCCGACAAAAAATTGCAAAATTAAAAAAATAAAAGAAGAGAGTGATAAACATTTCAGCAAAGTAGTTTTAGAAAATAGAAATTACTATGAGAGCATTAAATTATATCGAGATGGAATTATTGCTGATCTTTATATCAAGGCTATTAATAATATAAGAAATAAACAATACTATAGTAGTCAAATTAGTAGCTTAAGTACTGAAGCAGAATTATTAGATTAAAGACCAGAAAGATTAGAATATATATATGAAACTCCTATAATGACTGAAGAAGATTCACAAATATCAGCCCATGAAGATAAAAGATATCGTGATGAATATAAAAACATGACAGAAGAAGAAATAACGCCATTAGAATATTTTGATTTTATGAAGGATAATAGCATTTCTGACGTTGATAATATTTATGATTGGGAAGAAGATGAATACAAAAATCTCATTAACAAATTAGAAGATATTATAAAAAAAAGATTTAGGAGCTTACAAAGAAATTGATACAGCTGAAATAAAAGATGTTGAAGGACTTTCTAAAAGAGCTAGAAATTCTATTATTGCTCGTGTTTTTAGAAATACTGCAATAAAATTTAGAGATAAACATATGCTGAAAAAGGAGGATACACTTTAACAAAATTATTTAAATATTACGATGATGATCGCTTAAGAAAACTTTTAGAAAAAGAAATAACTAAAACAGGAACTGAAGTCAGAATATTCGCATCAGTTGCTGAAATGATTGGCAGATTAATGTTACTGATATCATCAAAAGAAGCTGGAAATGTTGGTGCTGAAATTAACAATGAAATTATTGACATACTTGATAATTTGAGATCGGAAAATTTATTAACATCTGACGAATACGAAACTTTAAATC
Organism: Megalonaias nervosa; assembly: GCA_016617855.1. Taxonomy (NCBI): domain Eukaryota; kingdom Metazoa; phylum Mollusca; class Bivalvia; order Unionida; family Unionidae; genus Megalonaias; species Megalonaias nervosa. Next base: position 52,264 of record JAECUM010005506.1, read on the forward strand.
GAGATTTAATTTTATAAATTTGTGTAATGATTTAATATAACAATTTTATATTAAAAAAATGTCAGCAACATTATTACTAGACTCTAGCCAATGTGATAAAGATAGCGCAAATTTTTATGTAAAGTATATTCCGCCAATAGAACTAGAACGTGAAAGAAAATATGAAATTGGGCTAATTTCCTGTACGTGTTGGAATTCTATGGCTAATGTAAAAACTGGAGTAAATGATGAATTTGCATTTATAAATATAGGTACTCCTAGAATGGCTGGAAAAAAATTTAAAATTCCACAAGGAGCCTACAACATAACTGATTTAAATAAAACAATAAAAGAACTTATAACAAAAAATAAAGGAGTTGCAGACGATTTTGAGCTAACACCAAATTATAACACGTTAAGAGCCAGAATAACATTAAAAAATGGTATGTTAATCGGGTTTTTAACAATAAAAAGTATCGCACCACTGATAGGATTTATTGATGATAGTTGTGGTGCTCCTTTTGATCAAACCAGAACGTATGACGGTGAATTGCCAGTAAAGATAACTGACGTAAACTCAATATTGATAAATTGCTCTATTGCATCTGGATCTTACTCAGCTAAGGGTAGTAAAGAACAAACGATATACAGTTTTTCACCAGATTTTCCACCAGGTTCTATTATGCAAATTAGTCCACGTCATATTATTTATTATCCGTTAAACGTTGAAAATCAAATGACAGAAGTAAATATGCAATTGACAGATCAGTCTGAACGACAACTGGATATGAACATCGAGGTTGTTACTTATTATTTACACATACGCGAACAATAGTAAACATATTTTTAAAAAAAATCTAAATAAAATTATACAACCTCAGATATAATGAAACAGAAAAAAGTTTATCGAAGAAAAATAGTCGGAGGATTTTTGGGAAATATATTTGCTAAAATTATAGAAAATGCACCAGAAATAGCTCATAAAGTTGCACCAATTGCACTTGACGCATCAAAAGCTTTTGCAACTGGAGCTGCATCTGCAGCTGGAACTGCTGTTGGACAAAAAATAGCTGATAAAGTTAAAAGACCAACTATTAAACAAGCTATTTCAGAAATAGAACCAACAATAGAAACTCAGCGCGCAATGATAACGACAACAAAAAACTTTTATCACCGAAAGGAGAACACATTATACAAAAATTAATATCTAAAGTAACAACTCCAATCACCACGTGATTGACAATAGATTTTATATCGTTGGCAAAAATTTTATATAACCTAATAAATAAAAAATGTCTGTAAAAACTTATTTCGATTTGGCAGAAACTTATGACACATATGACACAGTAACAGAATTTGAGTATATTGAGTATCTCGATGAAAATTCTAACAAACCGAATAAGGCTGGCGTTAGAACATTTAATACTCGAGACGAGAACGTATTTCTGCTGCCTCATAAAGCAGTGTTAGAAGTTCGTGGTCAAATTATGACAATAGCTAATCCACCTTTCGCAATTGCAGCTGATGCACAAGTATCTCTTATAAATAACGGTTGGTGTTTATTTAGAAGTGCTCGATATCAGCTAGCTAATCAAATAGTTGAGGATATCTCAGGTCACTTGCAAGTTGCAAGTACAATATTAAATACTATTTCATTTTCCGATGATTATTCCAGATCAACTGCAACTAATATGATGTGGTTTAAAGATACTGGAACTGGTTCGTCAGGTGTTTTTGCATTATCTGAAGTTTTTCGAGGAGCATCTGGTTTAGATGTCGTAGGTTATGCTGCTGCACAAGCTGTAATTGTAAGAGCTTTTCTTATTGCTAATGAAATTTTTTTATATATAATACCACCAGCTGCAGACGCTAATGCAGACAATACAAGAGTTTCACTTATTGCAGCTTGTAATAATCTTGGTACAGCACCACCAGCAGGAGATGCTAATGGTGTTGCAATGTTAAACCATGTTAATGATTTAATTAACGTAAAAAATAAACGTTATAATGAGGGTTCTACTAAGAGAAAGGAACTTACAGCAGAATCACGTCAAATTACAATGATGTTACCATTAAGTACAATATTTGGCTTTAGTCGCGATTCCAATAAAGTATTTCGTGGAGTAAGAGGCGCACTTATTTTAGATCGATCAGAACAAAGTGATTGTTTGATTAGAACTGGTGGGGCTGATGCACAATTTATCATAAACAAACTTGCGCTGTGGATGCCACAAATAACTGTCAATCACTAAAATGGCAGAATTAAATGATATGCTGCAAAAACACACAAACAGAATTTATTTTCAGCAACACAAAATATATCAAACAGCAGTTCCAAATACTACCGACTACACATGGCGAGTTACAACAACATCGAGCGAACAACTACCGCATCAGTTATTTGTTGTTTTTCAGAGACAAGATCGACGTGGTAACCAACAACAAAATAATGCGATATTTGATAGCGCTGACGTTAGAAGAATATACGCTAGAATAAATTCAAAACAATATCCAGAAGGAGCGATAGAATGTAATTTTGCAGATAATGCTAATAAAAACATTACTAGACCATACATGTATTTACTAGACTCAATGCAAAAATATCAAGATGCTGGAGATGGATCTCAGATATCATTAGAGGAATTTCGTACACTTTATCCAATATTTTATTTCGATGTTAGTAAACATAGCGAGGGAGCTGTAGACAGCACAGCTGATATTGAAATTACTTGGACACTAGGAGCAGTTCCAGCTGCACCATTTTATGCATATGCGTTAGTAATAAGCGATAGATTTGTTACAATTGACTCTATAGGAGGTACAATGACAGTCCAAGTTTAATCTGTAATCGTTATATAATGACAAAATATATTGTAAAAGAAATATATTTAACTGATGGTCAAGTTAAAAAATTATTGACTGCTGTTGCAAAGAAGAGGCAGGTATTATTAAAAATTAAACACAAATCTAAGGGTACCTTAACAAAATTAATGTTAACCAAAAAACAAGTAAATAAGTATAACCGCGGCAAACCTTTTGTTTTAAATTTAAGTGCTGCACAAATAACTGCGATGGTAAAATAAGGTGGTTTCTTCGGTCCGGCACCATCTGTAATGGCCAGAACATTAATACCAAAACTTTTGCCGGTGTTAGGTGCATTAGGATTAGCAGCAGCGTCTGGAGCAGTATCTGGCGCAACGAAAAAAGCATTTGAGGGTCATGGAATAAAGAAAATTTTTGTCTAAAGATAAATATAATGCCCAAACGAAAAACAACAAAAAGAAAAACAACGACGAAAAAAAAAAAAAGACACGACCGAGGCGAAAAGGTGGATTTATTCCAATAGCTCCATTACTAGCAGGGTTAGCGGGAAGTCTATTGCCAGGTCTATTAGGGCGAGGACTAATGTTACCAGGAACAAAGAGATGAAGTCGGCCGCGTTAAGTAACTTTGATATACTTGACAAACTAAAAAAAGTAAAAAATTTCAGTGGAGTTTATTCTAAAGATGAACTTGTGACGCAAGCGTCTCCAGGTTCGTGTGTTATAAATATACAAGATTTCGATGACAAATCTGGTACACACTGGGTAGCTGTTTGTGATAACAATTATTTTGACTCATTCGAAATTCCACCAAGTGATGCAATAAAAAAATATATGATTAAAAAGAATAAATAAATTATTCGTCTAATCAAATTCAACCAGTTGGAACTTCCGCATGTGGATATTATTGCGTAATGTTTATTAAACAGATGACCGAAAATCCAGATCTTTAAAGGTTTATTTTGCAATTTGATAAACAATCTTCTCACGCTAATGATGAGATTGCATTGAACTTTTGCAAAAGTTTAAATTTTATCTAAACTCACTGATATACAATGTCAACATATTGTCTTAAGTGTAAAACCAAAAACAGAAAATATAGATGAAAAAATAGAAAAAAAAAAATTTATAGAATTATGTTAAAAAGTATTTGTGCAATCTGTGGAAAAAGAAAAAAGTATGTTTTTAAAGAAATTATCAACACCGCTAACAAATTTGACCGGAGCGACTTATCCAGAAATTATTTTAATAGACGATTAATAAATAAATAACATGCAAGTGCGATTGTGATAGAGATTTGTGTTTTGAGCAAAATAAAATTGTTACATATTGTCAGAAATGCAACAACAGAGAAATTATTGGTTTTGGTATAGATATACATAAATTAATTGGCAAATTGCCGAGACCAAAAGGCGTTTGGACATTGCCGGGCCATAAATATACTGGACCTTATAATCCTCTTGATAAACAACTTGACGAAAACGATAATCCGCTGCCAGGACAAGAGCCTTATAAGCAAGTTGATGCAATAGCAATGCGCCATGATATCTGCTACAGAGATATTGAACGTCCAGACAACGAACAAAATAAACACAGCTGTGATAAGGTAATGTTAGACGAACTTCGTGATATGAAACCTGTAAATATGCTAGAACGTGTTGACCGAAGGCTGGTCCAGGGTTTTATTGGAGCAAAATATAAATTAGGTCTTGGTAGAAAAGAATTATATGATGATCTTGCGTCGAAGACGCTAGCGTCTGAGCTGCACAAACCTAAAAAAAAAAGTTTCCGCGACGTAAAGTTGTCGCAGATGCCGTTAATGATATCTGGGCGATAGATTTAGTTGATGTCTCAAATCTTGCTCAGTTTAACGTTGGCGCCGATGGCGCTCCAAAGAGATATCTTTTTAATGTTGTAGATGTTTTTAGCAAAAACGCGTTTAGTATACCCGTTTCGGATAAAACAGGGACATCAATGACTGATGCATTAAAACAAATTATTGTTAACACGGAAAGAAAACCAAATATTTAATAAAATCAGTTTTAGTTCCACGTACAGTAACATCAAGATATCCATTTCTTTGTAAACTTCTAACAACTTTTTTTGTTTTTTTTTATGTCGAATAATTCCTCGATCATTTGCCTCATATAAATCAAACACTGGGTGAAGTTGAAATTCATTTTGTAATGCTAAATTTTCAATATTATCATCATTAACTGCTCCATTTACTTGATAAACTGCTGTCCTTCTGGAATATCGTCGCAAAGTAAAGTATAAATAAAATCTTTTCTAAACATTTTAGTTCTTTCTGCATCATCACCTTTTACTGAAATTATCATTCCAGCTGGAGATGATATGCCAACAGATCTTTTGGATTCTATATTAATAACAGAAACCAATGCATTTCCAGCGTACAAATTATACTTTGGGTGTACGTGATAAAATTCTTGCTCTTCCGCCGTCAATCGTAGATATCTCAAAATTTCTGTCATTATACTATAAGGATTTCATATCTCTAATTTAAAAAAATTCAATTAAATATAAAATATTACTATTATATATAATGTTAAAGTTGCGAGATATTGCTAAAAAGAGCATTATCAAATCTGAAAATATTGCTACAGCATTTTCCGGTTATGATAATAGTTACAAACTTGATGATCAAAATATTTTAGCACATTTTAACTCCACAAGTTTATTTCATCTTTTGCAACCTGTTATATCAAAAGAACTTGCGGCTCATAAAAGTATCAAACTTGTAGTCCAATATCATACGATTTTATCAAAGTTACATACAGCTGAGGATGTACTTGATGTAATTTTTGAAAGAAAAGTTTTGACAGTGAAATTTCGGAACCATATCTAACAGCAAAATCAAGGATAATATTAACTGGAACAAACATTGCCATGGTCGCCGATGAAATACATCAAGAAATAAACAAAACATTAGAAGAATTTACTGCATCAGGATCGGGTTGGAAATTTGAAATGATAAAAGAAGTTTTATTTCACACATCAAAATATAATGTACTTCGCGGTAGTTTGTACGTCGATCTCCCTAAAAAAATTAAAAACAAAAATTGCTGTATAAATGTCAAAAACAATGATAACAAATGTTTTCAATGGTCTATTCTTTCTGCGATGTTTCCAGAAGAAAAAAATGCTGATCGTGTTAACAAGTATTTTCCATACAAAGACGAACTAAATTTTAATGGCATTGATTTTCCAGTAGAGGAAAATCATATACCAAAGTTTGAAAAACAAAACAGTATCTCAGTAAATGTTTTCGGACTAGATGAGAAAGAAAATGTTTACCCGAGATATATCTCAGAAAATGCTACACAAGATACAATAAATTTATTATTTTATCAGGGACATTATTGTTGGATAAAAAACTTTAACGGCTTAGTTGGCAGACAGTATAGTAAAAATAAAAATAAAAAATATTTCTGTTATAAATGTCTACAGGGTTTTTCTAGCGATGGAATATTACAAGATCATCTCAAATACTGTGTCAACGTTCAAAAAATAACTATGCCTAAAGAAAAAGAAAAAATATTAAAATTTAAAAATTATGATCATAAACTAAATATTCCTTTTGTTATTTACGCTGATTTCGAGTGTATATTCGTTCCTGTGGTTGGAGCAGATAATAATCCGAATAAATCAAGTACAAGAAAAATACAACAGCATATTCCTTGCGGAGTAGCTTATAAAGTAGTTTGTTGCGCTAACGATAAATTTTCAACTCCGATAAAGTTATATAGAGGTGAAAATCCAGTTGTATGGTTATAAAAAAATTTATTAGACGAGGTTGATAAAATATCTAATAGATTACTTAAAACAGCTCCGATGAAAATAACGTCTAAACAACAGCTCGATTTCGATGAAGCAGTTGATTGTCATATTTGTGAAAAGTTGCTGGAGGAAGGTAATAAGGGGCGAGATCATTGTCATTTGACCGGCCAATATTGTGGAGCAGCTCGTAACAGTTGTAATTTTAAATTTCATGCTCCAGATTTTATTCCTGTAGTTTTACATAACTTTCGTGGCTATGACAGTCATATCATTGTAGAAGCATTTGGTGATAAAAATATTAAAGCTAAACTAAGATTAAATAATACAATAAAATATATTCCAAATAATTTTGATAAGTATATGTCAGTGACGCTCGGTAAATTACGTTTCGTTGACGGTCTGCAATTTATGGCAGCATCATTAGATGAGCTTGTACAAGTTTGTAGCAATTTCGCTAACCTAAAAAGTTGCTTTGGTGAAAACTATATCGATCTAACAAAAAAAGGTATCTTTCCGTAAGAGTATCTCGATGATTGGAGCTGATTTAATGAAACTTCTCTTCCTGATAAAGATAAATTTTACTCAGAACCCAAAAATGAAAATATCACAGATGACGAGTACAAATATGCACAAGATATTTGGAATAAATTTAGTTGTAAAACATTTGGTGATTATCACGATCTATATTTGAAAACAGATGTATTATTGGTAGCAGATGTTTTTGAAAGTTGTCGTCAAGTTAGTCATAAAAATTATGGATTAGACCCCTGTTGGTATTATTCATCACCTGGATTGTCATGGGGCGCTCTGTTAAAAACGAGCAAGATAGAATTGGATCTCTTGACAGATGTTAATATGTTTAACTATATTGAAAAAGGTATCAGAGGCGGAGTTAGCGTTATAACAAAAAAATATGCAGCTGCTAATAACAAATATCTGAAAAATTATGATAAAGATCTCCCATCCAATTATCTTATTTATCTGGACACTAATAAAATGTATGGTTATGCGATGTCAGAGCCAATGCCGTGTAGTGAATTTCATTGGATAACTCCAGATCAATTTCTTAAAGAAACTGAAAAAAAATCTTCCAGAAGATATTTCATATTTTGTTGAAGTTGATCTAGATTATCCTAGTTCATTACATGATCTACATAACGATTATCCATTTTGTGCAGAGTCAATGATGATTAATTATAGTTTATTATCGCCTGAACAACGAGCAACAACAACAAAAGTTAGTTCCAAATTTGTTAAATAAAAGAAATTACGTTATGCATTACAAAAATTTGAAACAAGCAGTAGATGCTGGACTAATTCTGAGAAAAGTACATCGGGTGCTAAAGTTTAATCAGTCGAGGTGGATGGCAGATTACATTGACTTAAATACGAAATGTCGTGCTGTGGCTAAAACCGAATTTGAGAAAACCTTTTCAAGTTAATGAATAACTCGGTATTCGGTAAGACGATGGAAAATATTCGAAAGGGAGTCAATATTAAAATTGTTAATGACATAAATCGGAGAAATAAATTAGTTAATGATGATGGTTTTGTTAATATAAAAATATTTAATGAAAATCGTGTTGCAATACAACGACGAAAGACAAATTTAAAGTTAAATAAACCAATTTATGTTGGTGCAGCTGTACTTGATATATCAAAGTGGCTGATGTACGACTTTCACTATAATTTTACCAAAAAGCAGTGGCCAGATTCAGAGTTGCTATTTACTGATACAGACTCGCTAGTTTATAATATAAAATGTGAAGCTGTCTATCAGGATATTTACAGTAATAAAAATCTATTTGATTTATCAGATTATCCAGCATGTAGTGGATTTCACGATAATTCAAATAAAAAAGTTATTAGAAAAATGAAAGACTAGTTTATGTTTATGGCAGTTAGGGAATTTGTCGTACTAAAGAGTAAAATGTATGCTGTCATGTTAGATGACAATAAACTTACATAAAAAGCAAAAGGTATTCCTCGAGAGTATGTGAAAAAGATGATGAAGTTTGAGGATTTTAAAGCAGCGCTAGACAATAGCGTCAGTTTTATCAAAACAAATGTTATCAGAACAAATCTTCACAAACTTGAAACGGATATAATTATGAAACGGGGACTAAGTAATTTTGATGATAAAAGGCATTGCAGGGACGGAATTAATACACTAACACTTGGACATTATGGAAGTAATTTTCTCTAAATATCAGAAATAATGCTCGAAAATTTAACATTAGTCGATGGAGTTAATTGCAAAATCAAAAAGAAAATGGTTAATAACCAGCAATTATCATTTGAATTTAACGATGAAATTGCAGGTATGTTTTAGTAAATTTGACAGAATCAAACTCTCCCTTATCAGATGAGACGATAGCAAATATTTAAATTATCTCGAAAGTTTGCGAGACGAGCTTGCATTAAAATATGACAATTTTCATGATCCGATCAGCCAGCAACAATATACAAAAATTAATATAGACTTAGACCGGTCGAAGGTTTTTGTAAAAGGTAGTAAGTATCTTCTCAGTAAGATAGCGATAAAAGAACTATTTGAATGTCGTCGAAAAGTAACCGGTAGAATTAAATTTTGTTTGTACAATTATGAAAATAAATTATACTTAATAGCGAATGTTGATGTTCTAGTGATATGCGATGAAATTCTTTACAAAATCAGATATAACTGTCTTTCTTCCTTGCATTTTTGTTTACGAGATAGGTTTCATCAATTTTTTTCACGATGTTTGATCTATGGGAACAGATAAAAGTGTCTCACAACCCCGATTGAGGTACTACTTCCCCATTCTCTGAAAATATATATTTTGTTAGAAAAATGTTTTCACACACTTATCTGTCCACGTGTAAATTCTCTTGCAAAATGATCACAAATGAAAATTCTGACTGCCGTCATAGTGTCCACACGGAATTTCCAACGAAATTTCCATAATAACTAAATCATGTGATCATTCTGAAACTTTGTAAGGTTAAAGATAGATAATTTCCAATGGAGTTTTTAGAATATAACGCCTACTCCAGAATGTTCTGAAATCAGGTTAAAGATAGGTAATTTCCAATGGATTTTTTTAAAAAAACGCCTACTCCAAAATGTTCTGGAATCAGGTTAAAGATAGGTAATTTCCAATGGATTTTTCCAGAATAACGTTATAAAAGGCAGTCAGAAGTTTCTTCGTGGCCATTCTGCAAGCGGATTTACACGTGGACAGGTAAGTGAAAATATTTTTCTAACATATTTCTAACAAAATGTTACTATCCCAGTATATCTTGAGGCTGATTTGATTGAATTAAATCTTTTAAAAAATATGTTTCTTAGATTAAATCCGACGCTACAAATTGGCTTTTTGTAATAGGACATTTTATATAATATATTATTGTGCTTTGTAGGTTATGATATCCTGCATTAACATGTGCTTTGTAGGTTATAATATCCTGCATGAACGTGTGCTTTGTAGGTTATGATATCCTGCATTAACATGTGCCTTGTTTAATATAAAAAATCTAGAGGTCCGGGAACCTCTTTCCACCTCTCCATAACTTGGGAGATGGGTGGGTGTTTTGAGACAGCATCATCATATTCAAACTTGGGAGGTGGGTGGGTGTTTTGAGACAGCATCATCACATATTCAAACTTGGGAGGT